>JAUZNJ010033685.1:0-13046 GCA_034780135.1 Jordanella pulchra | reverse complement strand
AGAAAGAAAGAAAGAAAGAAACAAAGAAAGAAAGAAAGAAAGAAAGAAAGAAAGAAAGAAAGAAAGAAAGAAAGAAATTTTTTTATCTAATTTTGAAAAAAAAGATACGCCTCCAATATTGTTTTGCCATCTCTGTAAAATGCCCATATCGTTTCATCTTGGTCGGATATACAAAGTATGGATATCTTTAGGTTGACTTGGCGCTAGACAATTAATAAATATCATTATATGTCAAATTGTATAAAAATGCATATATTCCAGCAGCCAAAACACTGACTGTTTGTTTTAAGGGCATAAACATGTCTTCACACCAATTTACACAGATACAAACGTTAACATAGCCTACATGCACAACAAGGATAACACAGACTGAAAAGCAGAAATACGCATACAAATGAAATCTAACTACAGCGTGAAAACACAAAATGCCACCTAAAGGGAACAAAGCTTAAAGCCGAGGGTTATCCACTGCTCTTACTGTAAGTAACCTTTGTGATTACCTAGCCCATTAAATGATGAGTACACTGGCTTTCAGGTTGATCCTGGTACACGTCATGAGTGCGAGGTTTGCTTTTAGGATAGGAAGGGGGGGAAAAAAACATAACTGTGATTTGACAGAACTCTCTTTCCAATTCACGTCTGTGGTTGTTCCATGCTGTGCTGCTAGAACATAAAGCATGTCAAGGAGATGAATTAACTTCATCATCACACATCTGGACAGCAGCAGCAGTAGCGGCGGGATGTAACTCACCTGTATTCATAGGTGTCATCATTCATTGCTTGTGACTCTGCATCAGTAAAGAGATCTTCCTTCTCTTTTACTGAAAAAGAAAAGATACAGTTCATCTGTTTCACTCCAACAATTAGAGTTAATGAGGTTCAGTAATAATGCTGCACATATCTAAAAATAGTTAAAAAAAACTGAGATTTAAGCTAAATAAAGTATTTTTTATTTTACCAAGGAAATAAGTCCATATATAAATTACACTCTCTCATTGAATCACACTAGTTTATAGATGCATTGCTTAAATTGTTCAAGATTCAATGTCATAAATATATACTATATTACCCCTTGCATACTCTGTATGCATTACATAAAGTTTTAATATGTAGAGCATCTCTTCTGCATGTATGCACAAAGTGCTGGTTTCAACCCTAGTAAACATGCTCTGAAAATAACAGTTGCTTTTGAGGCAGACAAAAGAAATGTGTTTTGAGAAAAGAGCTAGATGGACAAAGGGGCTATCCAAAGAAGCTGATGAAATATTCAGTACTTCTTGTCAAACACTAGAGGCAAAAAAGCATAGTAGGTATGGTGGGCATATGTAGAGAATGCAGGTTGGAAGGGGAAAGAGACAATTTATAGGGACAAAACACTATGAGATGAAAACTGGCTTTGATACTGGGCAGGAAAAGGGGTACAAGGTAAGAGCCACAAAAGATTGCATAGGTGAGGGCTAGGGAACAAGAGAACAAAGAGTGCTTATTCTCACTTCCCATGCTGGATGAGAAATGCAATCATTTTTGCCAAGCAGAAATAACAAGATTGCACAACTTCAAGTGTTCAATTTGCAAGTACACTACAGCTGATGCAGAAATAATATGCATGACCCTTGGTCTGGGACTATTTGAATAAAAAGTGACCTATGTCCAGTGCCATTCAAAAGTAGAAATTAGTGTGACATATTTGTACAGTGCTTCTTTGTTTCATGTAACAACTACAAAACTCTATATTCTTAGCTTTTTATTTTATAGAAAAAATAAAAGTATTGAATAATTGTTAAGTGGAGGGGAAATTATTTTTTACAAATCATAAAAGTGATGCACACATCAGTTCAGCTCCTTCTCATTCAACACTTTGTAGAAACGCCTATTTGTCTTTTAAGGTATGTCTCTACTAACTTTTCAAACCTAGTGATTAAAAATTTAGCCATTCATCTTTGCAAAATAGCTCAAGCTCAGTTACAATGACTGAAAACACTTATTTTTAAGTGTTCAAATCAAATCAAAACACTTTTTTATATAACAATATTCCTGCATACACCAATGCAAAGTGCTTTATAAAGGTAAAACAGTTTAAAAACAAGCCATTGCACAAAAGGTATGCATAGCTAAAAGGAGAACAATGACACAAACCTTTCTCACAGTCACACACGCACAAACAAACAGTACCAACCCCCCCCACACACCCAGTCAACATGAACTCTAACCCCTTGACTGATAAAAGTAAACAACTTGCTTGACGCTATTATGATGAAGCGGTACCTTGGGGATCCGTCCACACCAGAGACCAGCCCCACCACAACCACAGAGTGCACCACCACAGCAACCACCCAGATAAGTGAAAGCCAGGGTCTACAGTGCAGCCACAGAGCAGTAGTGCAGGACCGCTGGCCCTCCAGACAGGGATGATCACCATGGCAGCAATCCTGCAGGTTGAGCAGGCAGAGACCCCAGCGTGGAGGAACCCCATGAGGAAACACTGGAGTTAAAGTGTTAAAATGTCCAAAAACATCAATTGTCTCTGCAGCCCTGAGATTCTGAGGCAGGCTGTTCCTTGAGCAGCTGAGTTCTGGAGTAGTTTTAAGCTAGAAACACTCCTTTTAGGAAGACCAGAGAGTAGGGCATTACAGTAATCCATTCTACTAGAAATAAAAGCATGCATTAGTATCTCTGTGTTGGCAAGAGAGAGAAATTGGAGACTCTGGTGATATTTTTACGATGATCCTTTTTTTTTGTCACATTTTTTTATCTGTCGAATAATATCAAGCACGTAGTCAGACAGGAGAGCCAAGTTCCAAACACACCAAGATGTTTTAAAACTCTCCAGTCTGCATGAAATGACCTCTCTCTCTAATTAAAACTGGTTTTTCCCTGGTTATGCTGGAAGAAGTTCTCTGCCATCCATGACTACAATTGCAATTTAAAAGTACGTTAATGGGCTCTAAGTCATCAGGAGACACAGCAATATAAAGCTGTGTATCATCAGCGTAGCTGTCAAAACCAACATTGTGTCCCCTGGTGATGTCCCCAGCAAGCATTGGGCCTAAAATTGATTCTTGGGGAACTCCACATTTGATTTCATGACTTCCTGAAGAGCATGTATCCATACTTGCTAAAAAGCAGCGATCTGAGAGATAGCAGGGAAAGTATTTTAAAACAGTACTTGAGAAGCCCACCAGCATTCTCAGTCTATCTAATAAAATCTGGTGATCTACTGTATCAAAGACGGCACTAAGATCCAGCAGCACCAGGATGGAAAGTTTCTTATTGACCAAATTACATTTTAGGTCATTGGCAGTCTTTAAAAGGGGAGTATCGGTACTGTGGTTTGTCTTAAAACCAGATTGATATTTTTCTAAAATACTGTGTTTGTTGAAAAAAAAAATCATGCAATTCAACAAAAAAAGTTTTTTTATGATTTTAGTTAAAATGATAAGTTTTATAAAGGCATTTTAAGGGCAGATAGGAAGACACCCATCTGAAGTGAGCAATTTAGGTTTTTAAAAGAGATTTGGGAATGGGATATTAAAGGCAGATTGTTGGGTTAAGCTGGGAGAAAACTCGACCAAGCATCTTTGCATCAACCAGGACAAAACTCTCCAGTGTTTCCTCAGGTAAAAGCAACAGTACAGATGTGTTAGAAATCAACATTTTGTTAGGATAAAAAGCTGGATCTAGTAGTACTGATCTTACTTCTGAAGTGGTCTGCAAAGCATTCACATGCAGCATCTGATATTGAAAAGGAGCCATTCCTAACATCTGTGTTTATTAAAAGATCAATCTTTTTAAAAAAGGAAATTTGTTTTTTTTATTGTCTGTGATGAGGTTTGAAAAATAAAATTTTCTGGCCTGTTTAACCGTTTTATTGTAGATTTTGAGTTGATATCTGAGAAGGGTTTCAGTCATCCAGGTCATGGTCAAGCTTGGAAAGTTCAGTGTATGCAACTAGACATGATGTTTTCTAGAAGATGTTTCTCCTCTCATCCAAGAGGCTTCTTCAGTTCTAATTGATGCAAGAGAAAACAGAGGTAAATATACTGTCGGTGTGACCAAAAATACGGAATGGGGAGAAAGGAAACAAAAGGTGGCTTTGATGGGTCGTTAAATCCCTTGTTAGAGTGGTTTTGGTCACATGCCTCTTTAAAGGCTGAATCAGATGAAGGTAGGTGTGAGGGGAACCTTTTGGGTATGGTTCCTAAAAGTGCTTTGTATGTGGGGGACAAGTTGTGTCTGAGACCACCGCCTCTATTAAAGGATGCTTTTTCCAGGTTAACAAAGAGGCCATCTTTTTTTTAGGAACCATGCCCATCTATCTTTTGGTAATTTCAGACTAACTTTCTGGTCCTTCTGCAGGGGAGCCTATCCCAACAGCAACAGCAAATTCAACCTGGAGAGACTTACAAAGAGATGGGGAGGTTATTCAAGTTTATTTACATGGATTAATATTATATAATGATATTGCCCCTAACAACAATATGTTTTGGCCCTCAGAATTGAGCACAGGGCATAGATCTAAGAACATCTGATGATGATGGTATGGGATGTCTAGAAGATGATGGAGGAATGGAGATTAACCGAGGAGTTAGGCCAGGGCAGTAATGGGGATGGAAGTGGGTTTCAGCTGGTTGAAGGCAGGATGTTGACCCTGTTGAAGCAGCTTATTAAGGAGAGATTTGGATGCTAATTTCTGTTGAGGAGGAGAGTAGAAGAAGATTGTTGGCAGAGGTAGATCTAGACTAGGCAAGTTTCCAGATTGAAAATATTCCCAGGCTTCATTAATTTTGGTCTCAGCTGATCAGATAAACGTAGTAGAGAACAATATTTTGCAAATACATTAAAAAGTATATTATTATTATTATTTAATTAATGAATAAAAATAATAATATGAACGATTATTAAGGATTATGCTCCTTTTGCCAGAATTTTGAGTTTTTAGGTTGATGGCCATGTCAGGGCTTTATTTCAGCCATAGCCATTAAATTTTCTAATGATGAGTTGAACATTGCTCCACGAGACCTTTGAAGCTTAGACCCTTTGTTTTATAATCATCTTTACATTTCTAGATTGCATTATAGATGAGCTGCAGTTATGATGAGATTAAATAACACAGTTTGAGTCTACTTACAGGTTAGATTACTTGTTACTTTAAGTGGTTGTCCTGAATTTAAAGAGTGAAAGAGCTGAACACCAATGCATGGAACACTTTAAATATTTGTTGTTTTTTTGTGGTTGTTACATGACAACACATGAATCCTGTCAATGAGTATTAAGTTTTTTGCAAGGGACTGTTTGGTAGGCATCACCAAGCAGGGTTGGTATCAGAGTTAAGCAACTCTTAAGCACACTGGATGTTTTTTTCATCTGCAGAAATTCCCCGTGAACAAACTGATAAGGGAACTCTTTCCTGGACAAAGCTAACTGACCTTTTCCCGTGGAGAGCATGTCTTGTTGCTGGCGGGGCGGCATACCTGCATATTTGCCACCTTTGTTTTTCATCACAAAGCAAACGATCACTGCAACAAGGGTGAGTAGTGCAACAGCACACAGCGTCCCGATGAACCAGCGTTTAGTTGAAATGCTGGGCTTTGTACTTCCAACTGCTGAAAACAGAAAGAGCAAAGACACAGAGAGCTCAACAATCTTCAAAAGTCATCAGTTTGTTTATAGAGCTTTGAGAAACCTTTGTCTTTAAGCCAAGGCATAATTCCCTTAGGTTTGAGGGGATACTTTCACATTGCATTTCTCACATCCCCCTCATCTATAACATGCTGTCACTTCTAAGAGAATTTTTAAAAGGAAAAAAGCAAAACAAACACACATTCAGCAGAGCCAATAAACCACAGAGTCAGTTTGTTAGTGAAGTGCAGGCATCATTAGACCTTTAATCACTAAAACTCGGCTGACAATAGCCTTTACACAAAACAGTTCATGTAGCTACAAGGACTCATCTTTAATCTACCGAAGACTATTTAGAAATACTCAACCAATATGGCCATATTTGATGGAGATGTGAGCTTTCATAAATGGAGCCACAATCATGAAACCACAAGAGATATGAAGTGGAATGCAACTGGCATAAAATGTAATGTGTATCAACCCTTTCCCTTTCTAAGACAGAAAAAGCTCAGTTTGAGGGATTGCTACAAAGTCAACAACACAATGCAAGTGCCCAGTGCCACATGTTCATCCTGGAGGAGTGAATGCTGCAAATCAATGACTCAATAAAATTTGTAGGGTCTCACTTAGACAGATTTCTTTTCTTTACCAATCCATTTGGTGGCTTCATTGAATAAACAATGTGCACTGCTTTGTGTTGACATGTTTCATAAACTGTCACTATGTAAACAAACTAAATTTAACAGAACTCTGCTTTTGTAATGGTCCAATTTAGATAGACTAGTGTTAAGGTTCAGTTTCTGAGAGATCTGATTTTGATTAATGCTAATCTAAGCTTTCAAGAGAGTTAAGGTTGTGATTTAGAAACCTGACCTGGCCTTTTGTAAATGAGAACTGGTACTCAAATATTTTACCCGTTAAAACAAAGGCTTAATATTTATGATATGCTGCAAGAAAGATATTAACTGATGGGGATATTTTAAAAGAGGTTCCAATACAAAGATCAGGACTAGTTTAGCTTGGCTATAAGAGAATCTGCCATCATGACATCCCAAGGGTGAGGTGCAAAGCCTTGTTGACATAGACATAGAGGCTTAGATAGTGTGTGTCTCATGCTTTACATATATATATATATAATATATTATTATAGTCTGAATCTAATGTTAATATTTAGCTGAATGAAAAAAATGTATAAGATGTATTAAAGCTATTTTAAAAAATAAGTTTATAACTTTTAGCCTTCATATCGTAGTTTTGCCCGTTTTTAAAAAAAACTCGCCACTCACAATATATCAGCTCACTCTGTTATTGCTTTAGCAAAGCATAGGAGAGTGATATGGTAATGGAGATGTTACTACCTTGATTTGTGACTGAGACTAAATTTAAACTCATCTGTGAATAGGAGCTAACAATGCCTCTTTGTTTTCCTTCCTTCACCTTTGTCAGATTCCTGGATAATGACTTCAAAAATACACTGGTTATCCATTATCTTTTTTGCCTTAAGCTGTACAGTATGCCCTTTCCCAGGTTTAAACCTGTCAATAATGTAGAAACTTTAAAAGCTTAAGAGGAGTGCAGGTTTCCATCATCTAAACAGCCAGGTACAGTCAGGCTAGCGTTAGTTCTAAAATTGTCAAAGATCATGGATGAAAGCCATTCCCAACAATTAAACTACCAAATTCATTTGCTGAAGTGAATTTACATTTGAAAATGTTTAAGCACATTTAGAGCTAGTCAGAGAACTTAGTAAAAATAAAATATGTATATTTTTAGTTACAAAGAAGCCCTACATGTGATATTTCCTAAGCCTCCTATCAATATTTACCAGTGGCTGAAAGAGGAGAAGTAGCTTACTGTTATTCATATAAGCCATATAAAGCTGAGAGTCTCCCTGCTCGACTCTGGCAGTCCAGCTGATTTTGGCAAAGGTGTCACTCACATAAGAGCTTATGCTGAACAGTGCTGGGACTGATAGAGGAGAGAAGAAACAGAAACAGGAGGAGGAAAGCAAACCACACAGGCACAGTAAAAAAGGAGAGATGGCAGGAAAAGAGGATTAGTAAGAAAAACACAATCCCCTCACTGCTTGAAACCAGCAGCTTTTCAAGAAGACAGTTTAAAAGCTAAATCTGGGACTTAGATGTTATTGAGAGGAGCTGAATTTACGTCTATGAAGAGCAGATTTACAGATCGAACGATGACATTGCTTACGTCCTTAATTCTGAATTAACCAAAGCTATATTTTCCTGACACTGCCCACCAAGGAAACAGGTTGAAATAACTGCATCTATCTGCATAACTTTTCCCAGTTAGAGAAAATAAGTACAATTGTTGAGTCAGGGAGCAGGAAACAGAATCCAGCAGAGCAACACATTGAAAGAGAAGCCCTAGAAGTTGGATATCTGCAGCAAAGCTTTCACGTAGCATATTTAACAAGCAAGCAAAACTGACTATATTAAATCGGCGATGTGAGAAAAAGTGGAAGAACTATGTTAAATCAAACTTTTACTGCAGCAAGAACACTGCATCTAAAGCAAAGTCGGATCAGTAGAGCAGGATCTCTAAATATAAGCCATAACTACTACCACTGGTCCCTAAAACACATTTTTGCTCCTATTTCTAAACTGTTAGAAACAAGAGATCATCTCTGAGATTGTATTAGTACAGCTTTAAAGGACAAGCTTTTGCTGAGGCTACAACCAACTCTACACTAGAACAGCACGCCTACAACCTTGTCTACCTCTATACCAGCATATGTCTATGTGGACTAGCTACATCAGCTGCAGGCAGTGGTACATACTGTTCAGTACAGGAACCACAGCTGGAGCAGAGGAAAAATCTTCAGGAGAAAAAAAAAGATATATAATAAAGCAGAAGAATACAGGAGAAAGCTAGTTTCAAGGTTTACAGAGCAGGGAGGCTCAGACACAATCTGACACAGCTGCAGGAATGCAGCAGCCTTACAAAACATCCAGGATAAACAATCTGCTTGTTAAATGACATAGATAAACAAATATATAAAATAAAGGTTAATGTGATTCATTGAAATAACAAAATAGCATACACTCCTTTGCTTTTTGCCCAAATATTCAGACACGGTGAGCAGATTTACCTACTGTACTACAAAACTGCAACAATTATAGCTTTGCTTATTATTACAGTAATAGTGGTTTTTTTACTTTACTATGTAAAAGTCCATCAACTTTAAAAGGTACAGTAGCTGCAGTTTCCTCTCTGATTAACCCAAATACAGAGGGGTGTAAATACAGTACATGACTTCATAACAAATTCAAATGGTCCTGCAAAAATGTTAAAATCAGACAAGCAAACTACAAAAGTTAGACTACCAATCCAAAAACTGAGAGTAGCAAACACAGGTAATGAAACTTACATGCAAACATAAAAACACATACAAAGGACAGAAGCGGCAATCATAAAAAATAGAGAGCAGGAAAGGGGAAATGTGTTGCAAACATAAAACCGGCAACAAATGCATAAATGATGCTAACACACATCCACACATAACACATGTCAAGGAGAAATAATACTGCAAGCAGCAAAAACAACAAGTTAAGTAAAAACTGAAGATTAGTGCTGCAAAATGGAAGTAATCCAGACCACCGATGGGTGACGAGTATTAACTCATTTGGGACCAGATCTTCTTTAAAGGCCAAAATGTGTTTCTTAGAGCAATCAAGAGTTTTAAAAGATTTAAAGGAAAGCTTTGCTTTACCTTTTCTTTCTTCGTTTATAATGTCTCCTGGAGGGTATTTATGTTTTTGCTAATGTGTTAGTGGATTTTAATTCTTAGTCATGTTCTGGTCCCCTACAAGTTGATGATCATGTCTCACTAGTGGTCTTAAGCATTTTGGTTACTGCATACAGTCGTAGTAGTTTTTCTTGACTTGCAGTTGTTTTTGCTACTTGCAGCATTTTTTGTTTGTATGTGTTTTGTACGTTTGTATATTGGTCTCAGTTTTGTGTTCACTTCTCTCATTTTCTGTTTGCTATTCAATTTTTTAAGGTTTGCTTGTAATATCTATGAGTTTGTACGTTTAATTTTTGAACTTTCAGGAACTTAAGTGAATATCTGTGATATGACGTATTTACACCACGTTCAAACCCGTCAGCTGCTGTATGTAACACCTTTCCCACCTTTCCCTGTATGTACAATTTTCCCAAAAAAATGTATATATCAAAATTTGCATGCAGGTTTCACACTTTAACATATCAAAGCAATTTCTTAAATAGTCAGTTCTCTTCATGGTCTTAATTTTAATGGTACTTCGAAAAAGATGACATGAAATCAATGTTTTTTTTGTTTTTCTTATTTTAGCATATGGCTTCTTGCCTTCAATCATTGAGTTTTCTTCTGATAGGAAATGAAACTGACAAAAGAGACAAATGAGACAAAAGATCCCTTAAACCCTTTTTATAATTGATGTCTAGCTTTTTGGGTGGGTCCCCCAGTATTTTGCTGAGCCAGCATTGAGTGCCAAGGATTTACTTTTGGGAGGCGTCAAAGATGTCTGGATTCTGGCTGGACCAATCCAAAATATAAATAATGCTTCCGGTCAAAAGAAACACTTTGATGGAATTAAAATATTACTTTAAAACTCTATCTGCTATTAATATGTTTGCTGTTAATTTTATTTTTCTATGTCCGAGCATTTAATTGGGTTCCCCCCTGTGGTGTGTTCACTGAAAATGTTGATGTACACAGCAGGTGGTTGATAACGCAAAAGTTGATATCTCATTCACTGCTTATGATTTATTGCAAAATTAAAGTCTGTGTTTTAATGAGTCTGGGTTAACTTCCTGGTTAAAAATAATACATACCTTTGATATTTGGATATCAACTGAATAATTCTGTAAGCACAAATTTAAAGAAACAACTTACAATTTAAAATTTGAAAACACAAACTTTGGTTGGTTTGACATCCACCTTCATCTCATTGTGCACATCTTAAGCCTTCATGCCAACTTTAAATTAGGCAGAGGGCGACCAACTATTTATGCAAAAAATGACTTTTAGGAGTAGTTGTACTTTACCATACTTTTTACTTTTACTTAAGCAATACTCATGTAAATGCAGCACTAGAGTTACTTGAGCAACATTTCTGTTTGCTCTTCCCACCATGAGTAACGTGAGCTATTTTGAAACCAGGTGAAAGTTGTCACTAAAAATCATTTAATATTTCATAAATAAATATATACATCACATATTGTTATGATTGATTTCATAAGTTTAGGTAGAAATTATTTAGAAAAAATCTTTCTGCCTGAGTTTTTCATTGTGTAACCCTATTACTTACCTGCATTTTAAAAATTTGTTTAAAATAAAAACTTTATGATTTGAAACATTAAATGATATGAAACAAGCTAACAGTCATTCAGTGCTTGAGTAACTACTTTAACAAGTACCTGTTACGCTTGAGTAATTACTTGGATGACCGCTTTGTACTTTTACTTGAGTAAAAAAGTAATAACGTAGAAAATAGAAAAGTAAAAAATAAAGTAGCTTCTCTTACTTGAGTAAAATCTTTGGATACACAACCCACCACTGAATATGGGCAGAGTCTGGATGAAAACAGACAGGTGTACAAAATATTCATAAAACCAGCTTTCTGATTTAGTTTTCTGGGTCAAAAAGCAGAAGTAACGTCTTTATGTCATCTTATCTAATGCTTAGACATCCTGTACAAAACACAGAGCTTTTAGAGCTGTTTTTCTTACAATAAACTCAGTTTCCTTTTGGATGGGAGTTGCAAATACACAAACATATCAGGTTAATGTGGAAGAAGTAAGCTCTTACATCATTCTAGTAAGAAACATTTTTATTTTATACATAGTTGCCATAAAAATACTATTGGGGAATCACCACATTTATTGTTTTGTTTTTATCAGAACAAGTTTTTGTTTATCTTTTCACCTGTTTTATTAATTGGACTGTGAAGCCTGAGTATAAACCACTCAGTCTTATCTTTTATTTTATCAAACATCCTAGACTGCTGCTTTTCAGCAAACCATATTTTTCACCCCAAAATCTGAATCCCCTGCTGGTAAATCTGAAGGATAAATCAGGCCTTGACTGGCGTGGTTACATCTTAACTTTTAGCTTTAACATCCTACAGATTTATTTGCAAAGACAGATGATATCTTTGAATACCAGGTAGTTATTTCACCTGTTAAGAAGCGGTTTATTTTTTTATGACTTTCCAGGAATATGCTTCTCCGTGCTTTGTCTATTTTTTTATTGCTGCCTACTGAATTTCCCTTGCTTTCTTATCTCATGAGATGTTTTTCTTTGTTCTATGAAGGCTGTTAGAAATTCTCTCCCAGCCTTTTCTTTTTTTTTCCCTAGGTTTTTGCAAATGCTTCTGTGTTTCCATCTTGCATTTGTGACACTCCTTTTGCATCATTAAGTTTTCAAACAAAGACCTCTGGTAATAAAGGAAGATCTGTTGAAAACCTTAATGTTTTTGTTTTAATTCAGATTATTTTAATAGACAAATGACCAAACAAGCACTCCTACAGCTTCAAGAACCCACAACCAGAAATAAAATAAAATAAAAAAGATATCGTATTCTTATACATTCATTTTGAAACTTTGTCACCATATTCCTCCCATTTATGTTCAAGATTCATAGAGCCCCTGCTCAATCCTACTGGCAACAATAAATCTCTCATCTGCATTGTAACTAACATACCCTGAGGACAACTATTTTAAACAGAAGCATTTCATTTTCCCATCAAGCCTCTTCTTCATCACATTTTCAAACAATGAATCTAATGGCTTTCAGACTGGACATTTCCTGATTCAGGAAAGCATTTTATCAAAAGATATCGTATGAAATACACAGTTTTTTGTTTTTGTATACAGCTTACTAACCTTTTTTTCATGCTTTCTTTGGTTCTCTTCTCGCTCTACAAGGTAATAGCTAGAGGACTCTGCACAGCTTTATATAATAGTGACCATTAATCATTCCACAATTCAGAGGAAAATCTATACAAATTACACCTACTCTTCCCAACACAGTCATTGGCTTGAGAGAATCCATTTAACTGCAGGTCATGTGACTCACAATATTAAAGATAGTTTCCAGTAAATTTAACTGTCCACAGCGAAGCAACAATTACTGTTTATCAATAATCTTTATGTGTGATATAGAGCATTCAATAAACATACCTTCATCCATTTGAGGGCATCTCAATAAACATGGAATTTTTTTAAAGATGAAACCAATTTTTTTGTCAAGATGCTTTACACACAGCCCATATATGTCTCACGATGATTGTTTTGAGCTTAAACTAATGAAATCCCCAAATTAAAGGAAGGGTTTTGTTACAAGGTTTTATTACAGGAAGCCTTTAGGGCTGTGAAACTGAGTCTAACACAAACACACACACACACATATATATATATA
>JAUZNJ010033684.1:0-13046 GCA_034780135.1 Jordanella pulchra | reverse complement strand
GCAACATAAAACAGATAATGAACATATAATGAAACATATAACATATAATATAGGATAAATAAAATAATAAAAATATCAAAATATCTAAACACTGTGGATTCAATACTCCTGGAACAAGCAGTTCTCTACTAACCCTGATGGTGGCAGCAGTGAAACCATCATGTGGAATTTCCTACTTTGACATTTTAATGCTGGTATATTAACCAAAAACTGAATGCAAAAATGCTGTTAAAAATCATTTACAAAAATATACTACAGGTAGAGAGGACTAAAACAGAATGTTTGCTCTTTTATGAATTTGTTTTTAAGTTTTCTTGGGGAATTTGTCTCTATATTCACCTTGGGGTCTATATGTATTCTGTAGAACCATTAATTCATTTAAATGGCACTAATGTATAAATATGTGCATAGCTTTATTAGTAAGGACCATAACGATGACAGACCTAATCTGGTCTGTCGTTAGTGATTTATTTGGAAAATATAGATGTTTTGCACATTCATCTTACTGTTGGCTCATTTTGATCGCTATACCTTAGATCAGGCGTCCCTCGAGGGCCGGTGTCCTGCAGCTTTTAGAGGTTTTCCTTTTTCACCCCAGCTGATTTCCATTGATAGCTGATTAACAGCCTTTTGCTGAACTGCAATCATTAGAATCAGCTGAGCTGAAGCAGGGAAACCTCTAAAAGCTGCAGGACACCGGCCCTCGAGGGCCGAGATTGGGGAAGCCTGCCTTAGATCGACCATAAGATTTGGAGATAATAATTCTTTCTGAAATAAACAGTATGAACAAACCCATAGTATTCTCTTTATCTTCACTGTTTTACCACAACAGAGTGTCTTTAATCAGAAGCGTATCTAGAACTGCTCTAAGACAGAGCACTACAGGAAATCCGTCCGAGACGAAGGCATCAGCATTTTCAACAGCTTGTTAAAGAAACACCACTGAGAGTTTCAACAACATTAAATTTTCTTTTTAAATGTATAAAGTGTTAAATTAAATAGAAACCTACATGGAGGTCTAAACCTTAGGGCATGAAGAACAAAAGGGAATCAGACTTAAGGGCAGGTGAGTCAACATTAAAATATAATGAGGTGGGTAATCCCAGTCCACAGAGCACAAACCCTGCCTTGTTGGTAAAAAATCATTTAAATTGCCTGAAGTCTGGAGCAAAGCTTAAGTTTGACTTTACGAGTAAGACTTAACACTCGATCTGAATACAACAAATTGGAGCTCCTGGAGGTCCGGGTTCTTTACCTTTGTTGCGGTCAATAATAAAAACATCATCATGGATAGGAAAGGAAGTCAGGACTGTTATGCTTATTTTGAAAAGCCTTCAGCTTTTTTGGGCATTATTGCACAATGGAAATGCAGATAGATAATCCTTGTCACACTGGAACTGCAGCCTTCCAGAAAAAAAATACAAGTTACACAAATGTATTGAATGGCTGAAGGTCTTTAGTGTACAAACCAACACATGTGAAGGTATGTAGATTTGTCTGTGTCACACAGTACACATGAGACAATTATGTAGTTTTATCCATTTCCTCGAGTGCTCTTTACCTAAACGTCATCCAAAGGGTGAAAGCAAATATCATGTAAAGAAAACACTTACTGTGAATAAATAATGATATTTAATGCAATGCTTAAAAGCGTTGTCTAACCAAATAAGCAGTCCCCTTTTTCCACTAATACATTTAAATTAACTGCTTTAAGTTAAATAGGGAAATTAATAAGGTAAGAGATTAATTTAGTTTGGTTCACTGTTTGCCCTTCTTAAGAGTGAAGCACATGAGAAAAGAAAGGGGAGAAAAGAGAAGCACAGTGATATAAAGAATATAAATATAAGCTCACTGGCTGAGCTGAGGTGCTTAAAAATAGATTTTTCTTTCACATCACTAATTTTTGGAAGAATGTTAAGGATTAAAATTACTGTTATTTTTTTCTAGTTTAATTGTTAACATTTGGTGTCGGAGATGGTTTAGTGCTTCCGTGCAGCTTAAGTAACTGTTGTTCAGTTTATCTGCACTTTATTGTTATGAGAATAGCTGGAATGAGGATAGAGGAAAGTAAAGAAAAAGAATGAAGGAAAAGTGGGATAGTAGTGTGTCACAATAAGAAGAAAAGTGTTTCTTTTTAATGAAAAAAATATATATTGTGCACGTAGCACTTTTAATGTCTCTAGTTTGTATGAAATATTAAAATAAGGCTCAGAGGAAGCTTTTTCTTGCTTGTAGGGCTCTGATGTCTCAGAGTTGTTTTTGAGTTAGGTTCTAGAGAGATGTTATGAGAGGTCTTTTTATAAGACTAACTTGATTTAATGATATATTTTCACTAATATCAACTACATTTGGGCAACTAAATTGTGTAAAATCATTAAAACAGCTTTCATTTTGTCCATACCAGTTTATTCTTGCAGGTCATTGTGCCTCACCACAGCTATGATTGTCTGAGTAGCACATAGTAACAAGGGTTGTAATACAGGTGGACTATTTACCAGTTATAACCCCTCTTTAAAAAAGATCGGCTGCAAAAAATGTTTTTTTTGTTTTATTATTTCTTTTAAATATCTAATAGTTTTTTAAGATAAAAATGTCTTTCTTTTGCCACATGAGAGGCTTTTTTCCTGTAGTTTCTTGTAGTAAAACGGTGATTTCTAACTACTTTAGGGAAAAGAAAGAACAGAATAAAAAAACCCAAAAAAAAAAAACAATGTAGAATGCAAACTTATTTAAAATTTTTAAGATAATAACATCAGCATCCAACTAGATTTGTTAGCGCAACCTTACACATCCATGAGATCAGTTTCCAGTTATTTTAAAACACAAACTTTCTTGGATGCATTTGCAGCTAATCAGTTTTTTTCTCCAGAAAAGGCAGATGGGTTCTTATAGCTAAGGTACATTGTTTATGACTGAATGTTCCTTCCTCATCCTTTCATCTTTATTGAGGTCATATATGTAAAGAGGTCATCAGACAGTAAAGATTAAGTACAGAACAAAGATGTTGACTGAGAGCAAGAGGAGCTGATAAGGACAGGAAACTGGATGGAAAGAAGGATGAAGGGGAGAACGATAAACGTAGTGTTATGGTTGCCTTTTTAATTTGGAGGACTCACTTGTCCACATGTCCAATTAAAATCAAATATGGTAAAAGCAAACAGGTCATTTAAAACACACACTCGCTTGCACACGCTGTTGACCCATTCATGCCATTGCTCATTAAGGCGATGTACCCTGTTGTTCGCTGCTGCTGCTTTTGCTACATTTATTTTGTTTACATAACCGAGTCAGGTCAGGCAGTCAGGTTGCTCGCTCTCTCTCTTCCTCTCAAAGCATGTCTTCCATTTCTCAGCTCTACGAATGTACTGTATCCCTAGCTGGAGCCAGTAGTTCGGCACATAGTCACTAACACATGATAATTTGTTTGATTTCAGATTTCAGATTTGATTTTAGCTGCTGCTCTTGGTTGTAGGGGTGACAGTCAATATTAAAGATTTTTAATAATAACAAAATAACATTATCTGTTCTCTTTCAACCCTAAAAAACAAAGAATGAGTGAAAAACTTCCATTAAGAATTGAGGTTCTATAGGAGCTTTTAGATCCTGATTATTTTTGGTAAATGTCACAACAGACTAGTGAAATAATGTTCAGTATGATAGATTATATGTTGATATATAGCACGTTATGTCATGAAATGCTTTCACTGATCTAGAATGGTCTCTGGAAGGAAGGGATAAGGCTGACAATAAATATGAAATGGTTATGATCTGCAGACCCCGAGGCAGATCTGCATTAAAAATAGACATGATTCTGTTAGTTGAAATCACTGCACAGGCTCAGGAGCACATTACAGTTTGTTGCTGCAATCTACTAATGCAAAAAACAACCTTTTAGTAAAGAACATAAAGCTTCAGTCTCAGCTTTACTTTGAGATTGGTTGAGATATGAACAATTCCTACTTTTTAAAAGAAATCAATATTCTACTTTAAGCTGGGAAAAAAATCTACATTCGCGGCACTGAAGGAATATTAGTGCAAAGTGTCCATGTTGTGCTGCTTTCATCTTGCCGTCTGAACATTTTTTTCCTAAACAATCTTTTGCCAGCATCTTTTCTTTATTTTTTTTAATGTAATAAAGGTAATTTGAATCTAAAAGAGTCATGTCCGAAGTTCAGACCAAGGATTTGCATAAAACATAAGATTAAAAAATGTTCTCCCCCTCTTTGGGATAAGAGGTGAAACGTCTTCATGAAACAATAGAAGTCCAGTTGCTTTCTTCTTAGGCACTTAGGATTGTCATGACCTGGATCACGGACAATCTTCACCAGTTTTTTCTTCAGCAATGCTTGTTATGTTCGGTGTATGTGCTGGGAAGCTCATGTTGCACAACTTTACATCTTGATCTTTGTCTAAAGACATCTACACTCTGATTATGCATGCATCGAGTTTAAAGGATACAGGAATTTTGTTTTTACTAAAACTCCATACCTTCATGATGCCTTATACTGTAGCAGAGGTATAAAAGATGAGAGCATAGAAACTTGATGACCTCTCGGTCTTTAATCAACTTAACACTTATGGAAGAGAGCATTTATCTGTCATCTTGTTTAAAGTACAATTATTTGCCTTGTAGATAAAAATTGCTATTATTATTATTAATATTATTATTAATATTAAAGTGACTAAAAGATGATTTTACCTCTACAAGCTTAAGTTAACTAGTAGATTACTAAAGAAAAAGTCTGAATCTTTTTTGTAAGTGTTTAAGGTTCTAGGCATAAAGGACACGAGTTTGAGCTGCTGAAAGTTTAATGATTTTGTAGTTTCTTCTGGTAGACATGGATCTAATAATGATTAGACATCAGATAAGCCTTGAAATATTCTAAATGAAGTAAAGATCAAAACACTGGACCCCCTCACTATCTCAGACCCTTCACACACTTTCCTCTTTTTGTTCTGCCCTTCATTTTGTTTCTTTGTTCATTCTTCTCCTCTCCTCGTTATCTCTTGCTCTCTTCTTTCCTTCTGCTCACTCTCTTCCTCCCTTTTTGTCACTAACAAACGTGCCACCTGTTTCCATGGACACTGCTGCTGATTGCATGATGTGGACTAAAGCAACTAAGTATAGTTTCTTTCCAGCAGCGTTGTATAAAGTTTTTACAGGCATATGTCGCGCAGAGGTTGCGTTGCCAGTTGTTGGGATGGTAACAAGGGAAAATGTTATTTTACCCTGAATAAAGAGAAAGATATTCTTATGCTTCTGAAAACAGAACGTGTTTTATTTTGGAGTTATGATATTTGTTGTTTGCTTTTTTCTTTCACCCGTTAGTAAACATTTTAGTGCCTGATATTGAGGAAACTTCATTCATCAAATATGTCATCAGGCTGTTTTTGACACTCTTTTTCAAATCCTTTCAAGGATTAGATTTCTACCTCATGTCTCTTTGTGAATTTGATTTAAATTATCTTATTTCGGTTTATTTATATTGCACTTAACAAGCATTGTTTCAAAAAATGAGGTTCGGTTGGGTTGAATTACAATGTTTTTTGTCTTGATTTGTCAACTTCATTAGGTGTTCCTTTAAAACAAATTGATTGTTATTTTGCAGCTTTGTATTTGTCCACCTCTACTTATGAATAATGTCTGCCATTGTTCTGGGTTGTTGGTGTGGTTTGGTTTAAGTTCTGCACCAAAAAGAATTGAAGAAAATATCAGCTGAAAATTCTTCTGGGCTTATTTTGGGTCGCACCTCCAAGACTGCTTGACCCTCTTAAATAGCATGTAGTAGACAGTTCAGTTTGTTTTCCCAGTTGGTGGAAAATCTATCAAAGACATTAAATGTGAAAAACATTTCTACACATTTCACAGTTTTTAATTTAAGAACCTGTACAGACTCAGTGAATTTACTTATAAAGGTTGATTTACTGAACATGTAGTGAAAGGAAAAAGACACAAATGCGTCATTTTTGAATGAGCAAATTACTGTTATGATAGCAACAGACAAAAACCAAGCCTACTTATAGATTTGCTTCAATGTTAGGAAATACAAGAATCTAAAATCTTCTCTTTTACATTTGGCCATAAAACACATGTAAATATTCAGTTTCTTTGTGTCTCTACTGCAAATTCCAGACAGGCTGGTTGGCTTCAGCTATTTAACGTGAAATTGTTAGCTTAGAGAACCTTTAATTAAATTAAGCAAAGACCCAGCAATCCATTTTTAAACCAGCTAAAGGGAGATTCTGTTTATTTGTGCTGAATGTTTGACATAGAATCAATGAAAGAGAGAAACCACCTAACTTAATTTCATCAAATTGATTTTTACACATCCGTAGCGGATAGACAGAAACAGCAAAGAGGCCAAGCTCCTGAGTGCCGGTGTAAACAAATCCTTGCCTAAAAATCACATCCAGTACACTGAGCTGTTAAGTGTAAAAATGTAAGGATGGTTTTATTCAACATAAGGTTCTGTTGTTCTGCAGGGATAATGTATTAAAAAAGACGAATAGACAAAAAGAAAGATCATCAAACAGTCATCTTAATTTGAAAACAGACTCAGGTTTACTTTAAAGTGCATTAAATGGTTTCTATGTTTTGTTGCCTTGTCTGATTCCCCTGGATGTAAAATACCCCAAGGGCATTGACAAATATATTATTTAGACCAGGACATCTGCGAATTTATTTTAGCCAATAAAATGGTACCTGTAATTAAAATGCAGACAGTTTAAATCATTTTATGGCTCACATTTAACTAATGAAAACAGTATCTTTAAATTTCATTTGTGATTAAATAATTATTTTTGATGTGGTTTAAATATAATATTGTTTTTCAGAATTCCCCTTAAAGACTAACCCTAACTTTTACTTGCTTATGATTGGATGTAAGTATTTTCTGTTTCACTTTTCTGAAGTTACATATGCAGAAAAAGTATATATATACATTATATCAATACCAGTTTTAGATAGTTACTATATGTACTGGAAAGGCACTTCACTGATTAAAAGACTTGTTCAACCAGAGAAGGCAGAAAAGCACTGATATTCAGCTTCAGTGGTTTTTTCTCCTCCACGGAAACAGGCTCAGCAGGAACTTGTAATCTTTTCTCCCGCCATGAATAGAGCAGTATCCACCAATCATGGCTCATTGCAGCTTCCTGATTGGTGATGATGGAGGGAGCAAAAAAAGGTGTAAGTTGCAGCCAGAAAGTAATACTTTAAGGCACTTCAGATGAAACTATATTTTATTGTGATAACTCAGAACTTTTTTAGTATGGATATAAGATACGGAAAGATAGTGTTCAGTTAGAGGAGATACTGTTAGGGGTTTGAAAAGAACCCAACTAAATAAACGAACAATTGAATCTGATCTGCTCCTCCAACTTTATTGGTTACTTATATAAAGAAGGAAGAAATTCAACTTCAAAGCATTTATTAACTATATTATTTGGGATTGTTGCAGAATTGTTGGTACCCCTGCTGTTAATAGTTTATACAGACCCTTTCCTACGGGATAGAAAGTCTTGTCTTCTTTTATAACATTTAAAAACATTGAAGCTTACAGAGAGAAGACATTTCTTTGATTGGTTGATTGACAGAACTATTTTATTTTGACACTTTGGAAGAAACAAACTAGGAGAATGAGATAATGAAGCTGATGTAGCAAAACAAATATGTTTATGTTCAAGGTAGTCCATCTGCCTGTTAAGCTCCAGTTCCTTATCTAAAAATATGCAGGTAAAAGTGAACACGTTTGAAAACCACTTCTTTTACCCTTTATATTTTTATTCAGTCAGTTCCTTTAAATATCTCTTCGCTATTCTAATAAAATTCATAACAAATAAACAGGTAACAATAAAACCAACTAATCTTATTCAATTACTTTGAATGAAATAATAAATATAGCGAAACAAATGAAACTATCCAACCAGAAGTCCCATATACCCTTGTTAATAGTCAAGCCCTTTCATCATTCTCATATTGATCAAAAATATACGTTTGCTCTACATTTAAAGCTATCTCTCAGCAGAACCCTCATGAATTGAAACTCATTAGCTTCTCTCTGTTAAAGTTTTAAAATGTAAAATACCTCTCACATGAAACACTTTCTCTTGATCCTTGAACAGTGTGAAATGCATAAAATAGAGAGTAAATTATGATGAAAATAATATTTTTCTTCATTGAGTGTTAAAATACTTGTCAGTTTTGATTTCAGAGCTTAATATATGATTTCTAATTTAACTATATGTTAAAATCCCCCAAAATCCAATATTGTTACATTTTTTTATTGCAATCCCATTAGTTTTAATCCTCCGTCCATATTTCTGTCAGTTACTAGAAAAGATGATTTCCTTCAAGTTTAAAATTTATTTGTGCTGAACCTGACTTAAAAATTTTTAGGTCTAGAGCTCCCTAGCACTGATTTTTGTTGTTCTTTTGCTCATCATGTTATTGATGTTAAATATTCCAGATAGTGGTAAATGGTTACCAATGTTCTTTCATAACAGTATTCCTGTCAGTGTCATTTGTGAATATATTATGTTTCTTCTTGTACAATCTGTCTGGATCTTATAAACTCTCCTATTCTATACAGTACGTACACTTGCTCCCTCGTCTTTGGTTGAACCCAAACATTTTCCATGGGATTCAAGTCTAGGGATTGAAATGATCGTAGTAAAATGTTTAGGTGTATGATGAGTGATTTCTCTGTTTGGCAGTTGGTTTGAAATCACTTCGCTCCTCAGTTGAAGTGTTTTAGAAAATGTACATTACATTGCACTTTTAAAAAAAAGTTTTTGTTTAGGTCCTTTAGAAGAGAAAGATGCCCTCAGCACCACTGTTTGTCAATGTTTAATTATTAGCATTAAATACTTTTCAAGATATTAAAACAGGAGATGTGATGTCGAAACCCTCAGTCTCCGCCTCCTCTGACAAACGTTCCAGTACAGTTTAGCAAACTCAAAATATTGAAATGTATAATTGTTGGCCCAATTATATCACTCTAAAACAGCAGGTTGATATGACAATACAAGGATACTGTAGCGTATAGTGGTCATTATGGTGACTACATGATAGCACTTTTTGCTGCAGTTATTTGCATCTTCTGTGGAGTCGTTTTTATCTTTTCAAAAATTCTGCTCTTTGGCCCCTCTTTGGTTTCTACATTTCTTAATGAGAAATATAGCACTGAAAAAAAAAAGTTGTTTCTATTGCTTTCTACACTTCTTACCCCTGGTGCTAATAATATTGAATAAATATGTATTTGCATAGAGTTTAAAGTTAATAAAAAAGATTAATCATTAGTTTAATGGGATTTCCAGTAAACTAAAGCCACGTGCATATTTGTTAATAATCCGCCTGCTGTTTACTCATGTTCACCTGAAAGAGGGATATGTTGGAGCAAATGTAGCCTATAGGAGTTTCTAAGAAAATGTGGGTGGGATAGGGTGCATGGCAATACCGTTAACTGGAGCAGTTTCCATAGAAACAGCTCATTAGGAGGCAGTTTGAGCTGTTTGATACCGTCCATGATTAAAGGACTTGCTGGGGAGGGAATGAGCATGACGGAAAGAGATGGAAATCATCAATAAAGATTGACGTAGAGCAAAAACAGGAGAATTAGAATAGAAACTAAAGCTTAGGGAGAGATTGAAGAAAGTCAGATGGCTTTGCTAAAGGTGTTCCTTATCACTTAGAGTGCTCTGCATCTTAGTGAGTGCTAAATTAAAAGGCTTGAAGTCAGAATACATAGTTGAAGGGCAGCGAGAACCACCTTGACTACTTCTTTCATCATTGCCCGTGGATGAAACCTCATTCAAAGGTTACAGAAAATCGCAACAAGGCATCGAATCACAGAGGTATTCTACCTTGTGGCGAACTGGGCTCCACTGGGGACTTGGTTGCAAATTTCCTCTTTTTTCCCCCACTTAGAGTGAGCTGTCTTCCTTCTTCACACACCCTACCACTATGCCTTCCCTCCGCCTTTTTGTGTTCCCACCCTACGGCAAGCAGAGAGTCATGAGTGCCATGTCATCCAGTGAATGTGTAACGTCAGGCCCAGGGCTGTCTTGGCCAGGCTGTCCTCGTTTGCAGTCTCACATTGAGGATTACTTCAACCTTCCACTCTGACTGTACAAGGAGAATATTTTTGCAGGGGTTGCAGTAAAGCTTACGCCTAAGGTAGTGATTAACTAAGACAAGCTTCTGTAGTCCTCTGTTACAGAGGAGTTCTTGATTTGCCCTGTTAAAGCATTCTAGTCAATTATTATAGTTATAAGCAGATGTTGATACATATTTGTAGGATTTAATATAGCAGATTGACTGCATGTGTTAAAAGAAATAGAAATATTAACAGTTCCTGTATGGTGATAACCATAATGAGCTATATTGCTGCTGCAGCTTTTGTGACATTTGGAACATAACATTGTAAGTGTGATTACTATCTTAAAACCTTCTAACAAACCCATGCTGACTTGTATGTTCCTTTAATGTGATGCAATCCTTAAACTTACACTCAGCATCTTGTCGAGGTCACAAACCTTCTCCGTCAAACGTTGCTAGCACAGTCATGACCACTCCGTACTTTGAATATCTCTTTGGTCAGATGGCCCCATTTTTCACCACACATATTGGAAGACAGACATTTCAGAAGATGCTGTGCAACGGGCTAAATGAGAAATACATGACATTTTGCTGCCTACAGAAAACAGGAGTCAGAAAGCCATGTTGAACTGTGGTGGGATCATTTTGGACTGAGAATTTTGAGTTTTTTTCTCGATATTTCTAGATCTAACTTTGGATACCATGTCAGCATATAGTTCTTAGTGATAATACTTTAAAATGCCACTAATCGGTTTAAACCTAAAGCTGATGGTGGATGTCAAAGTAATGGCTTGTTTAAATCTTAATCAGCTCAGTGGTCCCACTTTTATGGTAAACGCAAGCAGTACATTTTGTTTGTACTCCCACACACTTGGCCATATTAAATGGAGCCACACGGTGCAGATGGTATAAACCTTTGGGGGCAGAATCAGCCTCCAGCAAGCGTCCTCATTGATTTTCTGTAACATGAAAGATACATAATGTGGCTCAGAAGGAACAACTGGGGCAGCCGGGGTGTGTGGTGGAGGGTCTGACTGTCTGTAAATGAACACACTCATAAACACACAAGTCGCACGTTCTCACAGACTGTCTCTGAGATGAGTAGCAGATGTCATCTTCTTGTTTTTCCTCATCCCCATCCCACTCACTCCATACAATGTGTCCCACTTTATGTGAGAAATCATCAAACAACTATTTCCTTTACACATGTCGGTGTGGGTGTGGATGTGTGAACTCCTCTGTTTCCACTTTTCTGAGCTTTGTGCCTTTAAGGAAGTAATTACTTGTAAGCTTTACTCCAAGTGTGGAATTTTTTCCCAGCTTAGTGTTTTGAATCAAACCATTAAGACTAAAATTAAAGGATGAACTATTATAAACATTTGGACTAATGTCGACGTTGATACTGCTGTAATAACTGATGTTACTGACCGATGTTTATCATTATTGCATTCAGTTTCCTAACCTTTCAGCACTTTGGAAAAACAACCGCTCCACTAAAATTGCTTCTCTATTTCAGTTAAACACTCAGCAATCCAGGGTTAAATCCCTACCACTGTCCCACAGCCATTTGAAAACAACAAGATAGAAATAGAGTGGTTGATATATTATGTTGATTATTACATCTATGCTGCTAGTTTAATTCCTAGTGAATTACCTTCAACCTCTAAAAATAAACTCTACTTTTATCTCATTTGAAAAAACAAAATGCTACTATTTGTAATTGTAATGAATTTGCACACAATAATCAGGATAGTAAATTGTGATGTCATTATATGTCTAATCTGTACTTGAAGCCAAGTAAAATATTTGAAATAGATTATCTCATTGTTGAAATATAGTAAAGCTTTTTCTGAAATTCTTTTTCAAATTCTTACCTTGAAACCATCGTCTTGAATCCTTTGTTTGTCCTTCCTTGTGTGTGACTCAGGTGTGACCATGAAGCTGATGGATGAGGTTGCTGGAATCGTGGCGGCGCGACACTGCAACACAAACATCGTCACGGCATCTGTGGACGCTATTAACTTTCATCGCAAGATTAAGAAAGGTAAAGGTAGCCTGGAGAAATCAAACCAAAGAGTCAAGTCACACTTCTGTTTAGGTTCCAGTGGTAAAAATCATCAACATTATTTAAATTTTAAAAGTTCAGCCCTTTTGTTGTTTCAACTGGGCAGGTAGAGATGACCTTTTTTATTGATGTTCAATGAGGAAAAATATAACTTCCCATTTAGCATTTAAACAAGTGCATAGTCAATCTCAGTGCTCCAGGAAGAGAGTTGAAGAATCCTGGTTCCATTGAAGAAAGGTTCTGTCTCCTTTTGTGTTGAACATTGGGAAACCACCAGCTTGCCCTAAGTACAGGACCCCAGGGACCTCTTGGGGGCAAGGGAGTGAATGCACTATCCCATATAACTCATTGTCTGCACATAAAGAGCTCTCAAAAACTAGAATCTGAAAAGGCGTGTTAGCATTAGCAGTGGGGTCATTTGTGGAAACAACCACTTTGGGGGATTTTGTCAAAAGCCTGGCCTTCAAACAACCTGCAACCAGTCTGGGGTGATTTAGGACCAGGGCAATGGAGCTAAGTTTAGCCAAAGATTTTTTCAATTACTTCAAGAAAACTCTCAACAATCCAGCATTTAACTCAGTTTTAGATTATACAATAAATGTATGAAATATATGAAACGTTACCATAACCATGCAGATGACACACAGCTATGTTTCACAATGTCACCAGGTGACTATGAACCCGTCAGAGTGTTGGCTTGATCAATATATGGATGTGGGATATTTTCTCCAACAGAATAAAAACAAAAGTGAGGTAATAATCTTCAGACTTGTAGAGGATGGATCAGAAACCGCTGATTGTTCACTTAAAGCAGGCATGTCCAACCTCGGTCCTGGAGGGCCGCAGTCCTGCAGGTTTTAGAGGTTTTCCTGCTTCAGCACA
>JAUZNJ010033683.1:25346-37950 GCA_034780135.1 Jordanella pulchra | reverse complement strand
CTCCTGTCGCTCTTGTGTAGAGCTGGAACCTGACCAAGCCCTGAACTTGCTAGTTGAAGCTAGACGCTGCTGCTGCTGTCACTCTGCTGTGATCACATTCTCTGGATCCCCATTGGTGCTTCCCTTCCTGGATCACTCGGAACCACATCAGGTACCAACCGAACCGGAACCATTGATTCCCCCCTCTGATCCCCTGGCTAACCGAACACTCTGTTACAGAGCTCAGTATCCCTCTTTGGACCCGAACCAGAACCAGAACCCGAGCTTGGACCTGTACAATCTGTGTTTATCTCCTAATAAACTGTTTAACTTTTTCCTTGACTCCGTGTGGTGTTCTGCATGTGGGTTAGAGCTCTGAAACCCAACATGACACAGACATCAAACAAATTCCTTCAACTGAGTAGAGACCAAATTTTTAACCAGCTTTAAACATAACTTGAACATTTATTCTTTACTCAGATATTTAGCCTCTTCATGGTTGTTTTAAAGAGACATTATATAAGTTTTTACTGAAAAATATCTTTAAAATAGCCTTTTTTTTTACCCCTAACAACTAAAACATTGTTTGATGAGCAGCTATAAGCATTTTTTCCTTAAATACTTCAGATCAATGGTTCCCGGATTTTCTTGATACTCAGAAGCAACCGGCTTCCAGCTCAAGTCAGACACCAATGGAAACTCCAGGTTAGGTCAAGTACGAGCTACTGTCCGTAATGCCGCTTTAAAACAGAATTAGCTTAGCATCGTAGTCTTTTTATTTCTCTCTTAGTGAGTAAACAGAGAGCAATGGGCCTGAATAAACCTTGAATGTTCACCATGACAATGTGATCCTGAAGCTTTGTTCTAAAAAGCCTTAATTAAATGACAGATAAAAGCTGCTTAATAAAACTTGGTTAGAAATAATGAACAAAAATCTCAGCCTTATTTAAAACACTCCTATCCTCTTAGACTTTGTCTATTCTACATCGTTATCAGATGCAGCTTCGTGGTTTATTTCTCCAGCCAGACACAACTAACACTTGAGAAACGGTCTGCTTTGAGGAAACAAAGTCGAGCTACTAACTTAGGGAGAAAAAGCTTGGGGAGGGAAAGGTTATTTGCTGTGTAGCTATAAAGCAGCAGCAAAGTGAAGTCTTCAGCTGAACCTTTCCGACTGTCTGAAACTAATTTGGATCATAAAATGACTACAAGACTCATGAGTCTTACCCTCTTAAAATTATTTTGCTGCTTCTTCATAAACAAATTTATTGCATTTGATAAGGAGTGCTGGCACATTGCCTCGTGTCTTGAGTCCATTTTGTGTCTAACTGTCTGTAATTTTGAAATTCATTTCCCACACAGCTGTGCAAGCCAAACCAGGCCCAGTGTAAAACATCTAACAGCAGAGTGTGTGTGGGGGGGGGGGCTTCCTTTTAGAACCACTGTTTCCCCCTTGTGCATACTCAAAGCTTCACATGGATGCATATAAAGTGAATTTTTTTAATTATTTACAATTTGGTTTAAAAACACACAGTGGAGCAACTAGTGGGTAGAATGTAGAGTAAATAAAAGCCTCTGTTGGGTCGAGTTTTCTGATTTTACATCCAAACATTTCTTAGACTCTGTTGCAAGATGTGCACATTTGATTTGTTTTGCTCAGGCAGGCTGACGGCATCGGTTGACTGGTGTTGCCAGAGCCTCTGGAGATGTGAGGGCTAATAATAACCCCTGCCACCACCCTCTGTGAGGTGGAGAGATTTCAGACCTGAGAGGTGGAGGATATTCATTGCATGCAAAACGACTGATTGGAAAGTTTCCGATCGTCTCCAAGCTCCAATCTCCCCTCCCCTTTAGTCATCTATTCCATCATTCTGTCTTTTCTCTGCTTGTTGCGTCTCCAGGGGAAACATTTGTGTTCGTGTGTGTGTGTGTGTGTGTGGTTTTTTTCTGTGTAAGTCGGGTTTGGTCCCGTAAGGAGCCAATTAAAGCGCAGACTTGGCCATGAGCATGAGAGCCACAACTTAGGAGTGTGTGTGAGACTGAGAGGGGGTGTGTGTGTGTTGCTGTATGTTTTTCGATGTACCTTCTCACACTTACAAGAAAACAAAAAACAACAGCTGTGAAAGAAATAATACCTGGAGGAAATGGCAGGGAAAAATTGCCAATCGTATGCAGGCACAAACACACACACAGGATTATACCCACCTTGTCATGATGCGCATCAAGAAACTCCCTGACGGCCGCTAGCGCCTCGTGCACTGCCTGTTCAGGTGGATACCCTGCCCAAACACACACAGTATCAACAAATGTGCAAAAATAGGTGCAGAAACAGAAATGTGTCACGGCACTTGGCTGTTTTCTGTTTTCTTTTGCAGATGAGTTAAAAAAAAATGTGTTTTTGCTCTCCTAGCCTCTGCTCTGTCTCCTCTCTCTGCCTCGCCTCATCCAGGAAGAAGCAGACAAAACACACTTGTTGGTTAAGAGGATACAGACATAGCAGGACTGTAGCACGGCTGCCACATACCTTCAGCAGCTGAGACCTTTCACCAGAAATCTGCAAAAATTCACCTTCTGGCTAGAAAAACAATTTTAATATGGCTAAAAACAGTTTTACTTTCGGCCATCTGTGGGAACCAAATCAAACAACAATTTAATCTAGTAAGTTTTGCTATGCAAGTCAGGTAGCAATGCTTTGCAAAGCTATTCATACTGCTTGTCCTTTCCACACAGTGTGATTTTCCAGACGATTTTTGGACATTCTCCACATATCACGTAATTTGCCACAAGTAAAAAGTGATAATCAAACGCAGGAAGATCATAACAGTGCAATACAGAGAGAAGGATCAATTTTAAACATAAAAAATCCCAAAAGAGCTGAAACAATAGCTGCCATACCTGGACTCCAAGGGCTGCCGTTGGGGAAAAAGTATTCAACTATGTTATATAAAGGAGAGCAATGGTAATTCACTCAGTCTGCACTTTTTTATCTTTGCAAATCTTGAAGATGTAAATAAAAACATGTTTAAACTCGATAGCGTGTGCAAGGCTGATCCACCAACCAGGTGCAAATCAAAGTGCATGTCTAAAATAAGTGGAACAGCAAACACAACTTTTTAGCGTTTGTCTTCATATGCAGAACATATGCTAAAAAACAATATAGGAAATTAGTCAGCTGACATGAAAACTCGTAACTTCCAGTTCTCCTTCAACTCAACAACAGCTACCACAAGCGTATCTCTTTAGGTGAACTTGGCTGATCATCATCACCCGCTCTGTTGAAATGCAGCAGGATCGAGCTGGAAACGTTCAAACGTCTCCTCGGAAGGAATGTATTGACAAACTCACAACTTTTGCTTTCTACACCTGACTGTTGTTTGGTTGCTTTCAGAGTTTGGCTGCATGAGCTGCGCTTCATTCTGTTGCGTTTCATTTTAGGTAAGTCTCTTCTTTAAAAAGAGGAATCTGAGGAGTTTCTGTGAAAGAAAATATTTTCAAACATGTACGAGTCAGAGGACTAAAGGTCAAACTTCTCTTATGATTTATAAAAAGGGGGACTTCATATAAGAATATACTTGCTGTACCACACAAAGCACAGAAACCAGAGATTTATTTCAATGGATCAAATTCCACTGGTTTTTATTTTTCTCTTTTTTAAGGATGTTTGAAGACAGTAAATCTACATAAATGTATCTTTTTTTAGGTTCTTGAGTGGATACATTTTCCAGGATGCATTTAATTACGTAAGATTAGTGTTCTTGAATAATGTGAAAGCTAAATATTTAAAGTCAATAGCAAGTTGATTTCAGTGGAACCCTTTGGTCTTAAAATAATACAAATAAATAGTTCAGAAACAGATCTTTGTGTTCAGGTTAGGCTCCAATAAACACATAAATAAATATAAATAATAGCTTTTCAGTTTCAGTTATTTTCTTTTCATGGTTTTAGTAATGAACCATGAATACTAATACTAAAACTCTCCATGAAACCAACAAACCCTTTTCTCTCTCACCTCAGAAGGATGTTTTTAAAATAAAAGCCGCCATGTTTAAAACTGTACCGTTAGCTCTGTTTATGATATGCTTGTAAAAATAAGAAAACGAGGAAAAATCAAAGTTAGAAAAATAAATCACATCAGCATCTGGTGTTATCGGTTTAGTGTCTCCTAATTTCCCACTATAGATTTCGACATAACTTGCTACAGACGTCAGGTCAGTCACTGACCTGCAAAGAACTGATTTTATATCACGACTTTAGTCGTTTTACAGTGGTGGCAGAGTCTTATTCTGACCTTGCCATTGAAATACTTGGTTCTTTTAATCTTTCTAATCTTTTTTCGTGTTAAATCTTTTTTGGTTTTTTATTACAGATGAATAAACACTAGATTTCTACCATCTTTATGTCTTTCATAGGTTACAAAGATCTGTTTTGTGGGATACAGCTGACCTGTACCTGGAAAGAAATCAGCATTATGCAGTTAATTTCATCGCTGTTCACCTTCTGCAGCTCCTACCTTGACATTGTTCTATGCATATAGATTTCCTCATCCATGGACTCCTAGATACAAATGTCTACTTAGACTGTTTCCTTCTTACATTTGTGATTATGTGTAAATAACCAGATTTGTTTCCTAACAGATATGGTTGTTTTATTTACTTTATAAGTTGCTGTTTTGTGACCAGATCAGAAAAGACAGTTTAATCTGAGCGGAACTTGGTTGGTTTCAAATCACACACAAAAAAAAAAAAACAACAACAACATCAATATAATTTTCCTCTGAATCCATTGACATTCTTTCTGTCTCAAGCTGTTTAGTAAATCCAGGTGTTTTTAAAGGTTTCCTCTGTTGTTCATGGTTTCTGGTGGTTATCAAATCAGAAATCATCAGAACCAGATTATGAGTCATTAAAAGTAGGCTTTACTGTTAAAAAACAATTGTTTTCTTTGATAATATGGTGATACTAGTGGCATCTGTTTGTTTGGGGTACCTAAAGAAACATGTTCTGTGCAGGTAACTGGTACCAAGCATTGATAACATGTCTGTAAAAACTACTTTTAAAAGGTGGAGTCTCAAACATCGACTGAATGATGCATTCTTTGGTCGCCTCACGGTGTGGAGGATTATAAACTCAGAACTGGACCTTAGCACTAGTTCAGGTAAAGTACTGGAACCACTTTAGTGGAAAGAATATCCTGAAGGGGGCGCTAAAACCCCCTGCAGCCCTTTGATTTCTGTGCTTAATGCCCTTCAAGCAGCCTGATGCCCAAAACTCTCATGAGGAAAGAGATGAAGTGTTGAGGTGAAACAGGTGCAGCAGAGAGGAAGAGACAAATTAAAAACCAAATTAATCAGGACCTATTGGTATTCCAGCAGTGGCAGAGAGGTGTCAACCAGAGCTCACGGCAGACTGTGTTTAAGCACCATCACATAAATCTCTTCCCTTTCCGCGTGAAAGAGATTACAGTCACTCTGACACAATCTCCAAACTAATCTATCATAATCTGCCTGTCATAATCCCAGGCGTTAATCTGTAAACCACCTCAGGGTTAGAGGAGAGGAGAGGCTCTGGTTTAACAGAACGAAACCAGAAACATGAAGGTGATGAAAAGCACTGAGAGACGGACAGACAGAGGAGGAGACACAGATACTGACCGTAGATTCCAGTGGAGATGCACGGGAAAGCCTGCAGAGCAGAGAGGGTGGAGGAGACTTTTATCACACTCATTAGGACATAAAGGCCCTTTAACACAGTTTATAGAAAAATATTCCAGAATCACTTTTTAAGTAATCATTTAATTAGCAGGATTTTATTATGGAGAGTAAATCAGGACACAATATTGACGCCACCTTTTGAAATAAATCCATTTATATTTCTGCGATCGATATCTACTGTTGGAAATTTGTTGTCATTTTTGGACAATTTTATGTCTATTTCTCAGGTTTTAAAATAAATAAAAAAAAAGAAAAAATATAATGTCTACATTTTCCTCTACTGGATATTATTTTTACATATATGAGAAAAAAGTACGTAGTTTTCAACCTAATGAAGCAATTACATAATAAAAAACTGAAATAGCAGCTAAGATTCATTTGTTTTTGTATCTAGATTTAAAAAACATTATTTGGCTCTTTGTTGTCTTTATAGTCTTTATTGTTTATTGTTAAAATCATACAGAGCTGTAGATTTTAATAAAGTCCAAAGAGGCAGAGAGTGCACACCCCTGAGCCGGGATAACACAGTTCAAAACCCTTAAAAGATACGGTTTTTAGAAATCAAGATATTATTTTATCTACTAGAAAAAAAAAATCATATACTGGAAACACTTTTGTATTTTTCTACACTCATCTAGACCTTATTAAAATCTATTTTCTAGTTTTCAGGACGCATGCTGCTGCTTCCACTCCCCATGAAAAACCTCCATATAAAAACCAGGCTTCTTACTGTTCATACATGAGTCGATTCCTTCGCTATTCTCAGTAACTTCTCAGCCTAACGACGTCAAACAGTGTGGCTGTTTGTGTTGGTGAGTCTGAGGTCTTTCTCGTTGGTCATTGATGCTTTTATTTTGCCAACTTAAACTGTTCAATTAGTTTCAGAGCTTCATCCTTGGCATGAACACAGTCTTGAGCTTTTCTGGCGTTCGGTTTATGAGCTGAGGTCATGATAATTACAATGTGGCTGTGGGGTCACATCATTGTTGTATACTTGGACTCAGCCTCAGGCGGTCTGCTGTACTACTTCCTAAGATGTCTGTGAATAATTATTTTTAAATATAATCAGCCTAAAGAAACACCTTGGACTCACACAACTGGAGCCCATTAAAGTTGCTGTCAGCAGCCAGAAGCAAACAATCAATCAATAAAAATGTTAACAGAGAATTAAGGCAAGTCAAAGTGTTTCACATAAAGCACAACAAAACAAATTAAAAGGAAAATTAATATAGGTTTGATGGTTGGAGGAAACACGTTTTAATAATTATGAGGAGATATTTGAAGTGGGTTTTAACTTCCTTTTCTTTATAGAATCCAACAAAAGAATTAAGAATAGGATAATAGTAATAGTATGAATCAAAATAAATCAATGCAAAAATATAAAATAAACACTAGGCATTTGACATTCATTTTATACACAATCAATTAGGGTTGTCAAAAATTATCCCCAAAAATAGTCAAACACTGGATCCGAATGTGATACCTATCGGCCACGGTTTTGTTACTCAAGACGGTTATTGGAATATTTCTGCTATTGTTTATTTTAGATTTCTGTATTATATGCTCTTAAATTAATATTATATCAGAAACACTTAAAATACTGTTACTTTATGCAATATTTGGGTTTATTTATTTTGCATTCATTTTCATGTCTATTTCAATTTATAATTCTTTTTAGAAAGCAGATCCATGCTGAGATTGACCACTGTCATTATGTAATGTAAATAAAATGTTTTTATGTCCTTTATTGTTGGTCACTGCCCCCTGATGGAGACTGAAATTGATTATTGAATATTTTTCTAGTTGAAGTATTCGTACTGTGACGACCTGTCAACCAATATTTAAGATCAGAGCATCAGAACAAGGTCAGTCGGCTGAACAGGCTGAAGAGTTGATAACGGTTTTCATGAAATATTTTCAATATTAAATATTTTAGATATTTATACACATTATACTTTAAAAACCAGCTGTTTTAACATCTGCACTTGGATTTATATCAGCACCAAGTGATAAGCCAACCTGGAATAGACCTCCTTTTATACGACGTACTTAAGAGTGCATTGTGTAGTATTTATAACAAGTCGAATCCTGAAGACGGCACATTTGCCCTGAGAGGAGCTAAAGCTAAAGTTAGCCATTAGCTCCTGTAAAGTTCTCTGTCAGTAGAGGTGTATCCTCTGTGTAAGACAGTCCTGAATAATGAGAAATAATTTGTCTTATTTAGATGAAAGATTATTATAACAGGAATTAAAAATATTACTCTCCTTCATAAACATCCCAAATATCAGCACTCATAAGAGAAAATTAGAACTAAACCTGAAAAAACATATAAAACTTTTATATCTGAGGAGCTTCAGTTGTTCATAAATCAACATTTTCCACTATTTTCATAATGAGCCTCTAACTTAAAAAAAGAAAACGTATAAATACGATATTTACAAAAGACATTTAATAAATCCTACAGGTTTTCTATCAAACTGTCTAATTTACCATGTGAATAAACATATCCAAAGTAAAAGAAAAGCTTTTCTTTGTTAAATAAATAAATGAATAAAACACAATTGTGGAAAATATCAAACTTCTAACTGAAGGCCATACGAACGTTTCTCACAGTAACTAGAGCTTTAATATAACTTTCTCTGGTTATTGGCAACCTTCATTTATAACAGCTTGTTCCATTTTAGGTGAACCTGGTTTATTTTACTCTCATTTGTGTGAAAAATTGACTTTTGTTTGTTAAGACACAAAAAGTTAATAACTCAATGAACTCAGTGCTCACTTTACGACCAGAAATAAAAGATATGAATCACAAACAATCAGGTGAAAACACTGAAATCTTTTGCTCGTAGGTTGTTTGAGTCTTTTCTGATTTTAAAGTCAGATATACCTGCTATGAACCTCTGACTCTTTACACGGGGACCCTGGTGGACAGGCGACAACAGATAACAATACTGTGACAAACTAGAACATTTTGAAGGAAAAAAAAAAAAATCTTGTTTGTTGTAAATGTTCAGAGGTATCAAACACAAGAAGATGCATTGAATACAAAGGCGGCTTTAACACATTCCTCAATGTGATCCTGAGGATAAGCTTATGTTAGAGACATTAATAAATACGAAAGACACACACACACACTTTGGACCCTTGATGCTGCTGACAAGAGTGTTATTATGTGATAATAACACAGATATGATGAATGTAACCTGGCTTGCCTGTTTGCAGAGAAGCCTGATAAAACTGCAGGCAGACAAACAGCCGCTGTTCTATGGAAAAGAAAATGGCGAGGGGGAGGTTTTCTGTCATGATCTGATCTGCTTTACAAACAAAACAGATACTGGTGAACAGAGTTGTTTGCTCTGACATCATGTTTTTGTTTTGAAAGAAGAACAGGAGTGAAACACCTGCAGCCATTTTTATCTCAAAAACATTCACTGATTATTTCACAGGTACAAACACGTGTGGGCGTCATTTATTTGTTACCTTGTGGGGACAATTAACGACCAATTTCCCAAGAATACACCACTTTATTGCGACTTACAGTCTAATGGTCCCTATGAGGAAAACTTCTCTCCTTAGGTTGGGGGTTAGGATAATGTGTAGGTTTAGGTTTATGCAAAATGAATGGGAGCCAATAGGAAGTTCCTGTAAGAATAGCAGGACATGACGTCCGTCTGTGTGTGTGTGGAAACTAAATGCATCTAAATGGAAAGCTGCTCTCAAATCTATTTCCTTGGAAATACAAGACTTCGACCACAGATTGCTGATGTGATTCATCTCATTTCATCTCATAACTGTCTATTTGGCTGTTTGGACTTTATTCTAAAGGGATTTTCAGTCCTCCCTGTGTGGGCATTAAAGTCATTTTCTCATTCAGAGCGACTGCAAAAGGATTTCTTAATGAACGATAGATATCCTCACTTCACCAGAAGTAATATGAGGATGAAATGGTCAAAATTAGACATGAATTTAAAAATCATCTCTGATTATTAGGGTCTCTCTAATGTACTACAGCATATATGACTTGATTGAATCCGCTGTCTATGGAGAGAAAGGTTTTAAATAAATTGACTTTTTTTTAAAAAACAACAGCAAGAAAAGTATTTTAATTGTGCTTAAATTAAGAAAAATGTAATGTAATTATTTGCAGCTGATAAGCAGCTTAAACTAGAGGTAAAACAATATGCTTTACTTGTTCTTGTAGAGCATTTTTTATTTTAACTAAAACAACATCCTAATTATATTTTTAGTAAATGGGTTCCCCGTGTCATACAGTGCAGCCAAAGATTGAAATAGATTGGAATAAAGGTTTTGGACTCTGAGCAGTGTTTGTGTTTTTATGTTGACCCCTGACTAATGGAGCAGCTGAAAGGACATAAACACAAATGAGTGCGAGCATTTTCAGCCTAAGTTTGAACCCTAATGGTTGTGACTGTGTCAGTAATGGAGAAAGCTACAAAGATCATAAGCAAACCTAAATGGGATCAACAGCATCAGTGTGTTCATTTGTATAATTCATGTGCAGGACTGTAACTTGAAGTCAATACGAGTCGTGTTTAGCTGAATCCTGTAAACCCACAGCTTGTGTCGTGAGTCTAGCTGCCAGAAAACTTCACATTCTGGCAGCTTCTCAACCTGCTGTCAGATGAGGCAGCGCCGGCAGATGCCAGGACGCCCCCCCCCCCCCCCCCCGTCCAGCTCAGATCATTTAACCTGACTGCTGAGCTTTAACACACAGCGATGGCAGATGTGACTCACAATTCCCTCAAGGCCAAACAGAAACATATGACTTGCCGTTTTACGGATGTGCAGAGATGACTGTTGAATCTGTCTGTAGATTTGTCAGAAAGGAAACAATGCGGCAGCTGTTGATAAAATGATGTGTTATGTAGGTTCATTCTTAACTTCTACATTCCTGCCTTGGCTTTGGTTTTATTTCTATGATTCCAAGGTGTTTTTGTCGATCTCTGTTCTCTGTGAGACATCCAATCTGGCATGTTCTATGTGACCTAACAATGCAACCCTCCCACTCCATTTTCCCTTTTCTTTATGTGCCACAGCATGAACAGAGTGTTCTTTGAAAAGGCTACATATGATCAATCTTTTTCTCTTTACCTCTGGCGTTTCTGCAGCTACAGAAACTCACCATAAAGTAAAGCCTTCCATCCAGCTCCATTATTCGTTTTTATCTTTCTTTCTTTTTTTCCCTTCGCTTTAGAGATTTCTGTGCTTTATGTATTTTAACCTTGTCTGTCACCATCCCTGTGTCTCCCTCCCTGGTTGCTTCCGTTCAGATTCATCTCAGCCAGATGTTCTCACCACGGATCGAGCAGCGTTTTCAGTGGCAGCCAGCAGACTGTTCCTGTAGCATGACCTCAGAGCTCTCCTCTCCTCCTCACCGACTCCTTCCTGTGCGATCGGCCCCACAGTGTGGATCACATCTGGAGAGAAAAGGGATAAAGTGTTAAAGTTATCGCCTTACTGCTAATCATTCGTACTGAATATGTTATTTCCTTTAAATTCATTTAAAAACAAAATGCTTTCTGTGGAAACTCATTTTCTCTCTAATTCCTGATATATATATATTTTTGTTTTGCTTTTTCTATCGTACCCTGACATGTGAGTCATCCTACAGTCAATCTTAAGAAAATAAAATAAAAAAAACATCAGGACTCCAACCAGTATTGTTTCTGCAAATTAACAAACATTTTTACAGTAGTGATTATTTTTCTTTTATATTTTTTTTTTATTTTACACCAAATAAAACAGATTTTGATCCAATCTCTTGATTTCAAAGACGGTCAGGCCTTAGCTAACAGAGGACTTTAAACTGCTGGCATCAGTTCTATACAAGACTGTAAAGTACAGCCTCACAAATTTTAGGTCAGACTTTAATGTTTCAGATGTTAAAAGAAAGTTTATTACAAGTGTGGTTGGACAATAATTCAATCAATATTTAAATTAATATTAACATAAATGACATTATATTTCTACTCAAAACTGATGATGTGAATTACAGAATTAAAGTTAGGTGTCTCAATCTGATATTGATATTGGAAATCTGATATCAGAAAATATCGACCTGCTTCTAAAATCTCCGATATTAGAAAGCTGCTTCCATCCACTTTTATTTCAAGTTTATGTAACTCTTGGGTGAATAAGAAACGGGTCAGTTATTTTCATGCAGGATGTTTATTATTGTTCTCTTTTTGAGAAAAATAATTTGATCAAGCCTTTTTTTAATCATCCCACAATATAATATAAATATGAATGATTAATGCTGATATTGTATCAGGTCCATATCGGTATCGGTCAACAAGCTGCCATATTGGTTGCATTGGAAATTAAAAAAAGTTGTATTAGAACATCTCTGGTTGGGAGTCAATGATTACAGTGTTTGTCACTGAATTATGTTCCAGGTTTTTATGTTGTTTTTAAAGCAAGTATTTCTAAACTGTCACATCAAAGAAGTTTTATCCATTTTGTGAAATAATCATATGTTTGTTCAGGCATCTGTTGGGGTCATTCTTGGCCGATTTACTGAGGTTTTTATTTTGTTTTTATCGATCTTGAAATTGATATCGCTTTGACCGAAATTAAGAAATATACCATGAGATAAGTTTTGGGTGTATCATCCACCCCTAATTATAGGACAAAGAAGGTCTTAGTAAATGTTTTTGTTCAAACCTGACCATGACCAGTTACGTTGATCAGACAGTGCAATGCATGTGTGCGAAATACAACAATCACATATGGCTTTATGTATTTAATATTGGGTAGGATATTGAATTTAAAGTGTCAAAGCATAGCTACAACATATAACAGTTTTGGACGGACTGTAACTGCTTTTAATGCCCTCAAGTAACCTGAGATGTTCAGACTTACACATATGACTGGGAACCTTGTTTAACTGTAAAT
>JAUZNJ010033683.1:4748-25246 GCA_034780135.1 Jordanella pulchra | reverse complement strand
ACTGCTTTTAATGCCCTCAAGTAACCTGAGATGTTCAGACTTACACATATGACTGGGAACCTTGTTTAACTGTAAATAAGACAAAATGAAAGAAAGGTGGCAAGAAAATCAGGGCAATCCCAAAAGATGCGATTGCTAGCAACAACACGGCAACAATTTTCTTTTCTTGATATCCTTCATCCCTTCATGGAGATCTAGAAATTACTTAAATAGCACCTGATTGTTGAAGACTTTGCTTATATTTAAAGCCATTGAGATGCATTTGGACATAGTGCAAAAGGAACAATATACACAACTAAGGCCTGGAGAAATACCAAAGGTCAGAGCTGTGAGCCACATCCCAATGATTCCACAATCCCAGCATCATGATCTGAATGCTTCTTATGCAACCTGCAATCTGTGGATCAACATGTATGATGTGAAAGGCCAAAGTGATCAGCAGCAGTCATGATTATGTGCTTAAAGTGGATGAATGACACTAATAGGACTGCTGATATCAGTCAGAGGGGAAAGGATTTCCAAAGAAATGGAACTGCAATGCATTTCTGCAAACGAAGATAGATGATTCATCCAAGCGATCAGAGAAGGAGAAAGAACAACCTCTAAATCTCTGCATTCCTAAACTGCCTTTGTAAAGGATCAGATTTATGATTCAGCAATGAGAAAAAAGACAGGGCAGAATGAAAACCAGTGTTGACCAAGAAAAAAACAAAAGCCTGTTTTATATTTACTGAAATAAACCCCAAGACAATGGTGGACTGAGATGCCAAACAGGGAACTCTGTACTTGTAGTGTTTCTTAATCCTGTCTATTACAGCTTTGATGCCTGCAAAAACATCACACCTTAAAGATTTGATTCAGCTGTAGATCTGACAAACTGCGCAACAGAACCAACAAAACCAGGAAAGGAAAACAGGTTTTGTTTTGTGACGATGGCCCTAAGAGGAATCTGCTTTAAGGAAGACACTTTCTAAAGTTCAAATCTTGAAAAAAATACAATGATTTGATGTAAACTAGATTCAATCTGACAAATCAAACAATTTATTTGCTTTCCTCAAGACACCAATAGCTTTCAAATAAGATTTAACACTGATTTGGGATTCTAACATGTAGGTGTTACTCCACCAGTTGATGTTAGGTAATTTCCTCATCAACCGTCCTTCAGGTCTCTCAGACAATTTTTCCTAATTAGATGACCTGATTAAGTAAAGAGTAAATGAATTGAAATGAACTCAAGTTATTTGCGGGTGGGAGAATAACAGAGAATCTCATAACAACACACTGAGAAAGAAAGCCGTGGAGATGTGGTTTAACACGTAGACGCAGCCACCACAACACATTGTGATGAGACTCAGCATGTTGCTCCCAGTGTGAAACCCACTGCTGTCATAAGACCAAGCTGGACCCACACTCTATAAAGCAACAAAAACACAGACAGAGCAATAGAAATGGAGACAACCAAGACTATCTTCTTCATCAGATTCTTTTTTTATGCTTATGGCAAAATAAATGTCGTATTTGTACACAGATCATGTCTGACACTTTGAGCCTCAAGAGATTTTTGGGTTTTTTTTGTTGTTTTTTTTTTTATTCACATAAGTGCTGTTTTTGCTTGAAATAAATAAATCTTCCTATTTGGAGATTAAAAATTTCTGATATCCACAGCCTCAGGAGAAATAAGCTGCAGCCCAATCAATCAGGTGAAGACATATCAAGCTGTCTAGTATGAGATAACACAAGACACAACAGGAAAGATGACTTTTCTAATATACCTGGAGGCTTCAAAGAATTTTCTCCTAAACAATGGCTATTGACAATATGAGGAGAGGATTTGTATGATGTCAATATTATTTGACTTTGTGATAAACTAATAAAAAGTTGAAGTTCGTATGCAGGGGTTTAACCGGGATGCAATTTTCTCCATCCCAGCCTTATTACATTAGTATAGACCCGGATTGATCACTGACTTCCCCACTCCTCTCTGTTCACGGAAATTATAAATTAAGACATTTTTTAATCAGTAAGTATAAGATGTAACCCTATATCTGACCCTAATTTGATAGGAAATCAGTTTAAACATTTTTAACCTTTGGCGAGAGGGTATGTTTGGATTAAACATGTGAAACAAGGTTTGATTAACCCGTGTTTGTTTAACCGCAGGTTTGTTCCACAGCTTTTAATCAAGGAGCTCCTTTTATTCAGCATATTTAAAGGGTAGGTTTTATTCAGCTGAGGACAAAGAAAATGTAAAGAACTGCATTTTATATATATATTTTTTGAAAAAGCTAACTTTAAACTTAACGAAAAAACTAAATAACCCTTAGGAGGAATGCTTCTGTTGGAAAAAATGTAATAAAAGTATCAGATGATGTATCAGTGTTCTCATTAACAGAAATAGGACCTTTTAAATGTTAAAAAAAAGGCCTTGCTAAACGGCTGTGACGGTTCTAGACCACATTTACAGAGGGACCCGGGTGGGTCAGTATTTTCTCATGGGGGCATAGAGCAAAGGAAAGAAACAGAACAGGATGATAGTTCATTGTTTAATATATTAATTGCACCAAAGAGGAACTTTCTGGTCTGGATCTGCAGGTTGCAGAACCCTGATCTATCAGCGGAACACTGAACCTATACAGCTGAAGCTAAAAGTGAAAGACTTTTGTTTTTAGATATTGTTAAGGTAAAAAAAAATAAAGGAAAAAACTTAAATATATATTAGAGACCAGTCAGTTATGGTTATTGTGCCAGAGCATATATAAAAATAAATTTATTTAAACTTGCATCTTCAGTATATGGGCCATGACTAGTTCTACAGGGGGACCGGCCCCTGTTTAGAACCGCCCATGCTAAATGGGACATCATGAATGGCTGTTTGAAGCACATCAGTGTAACACTGTGGTTGATAACAGCCCATTTAGCTTATATATAGAACTAAAACTGGGGCTAAAAATTGTATTGAGGCAATTAAAGGGAATCAGTGTTAAAACAAAGTGCAAAAGCTGCAAAAATAACCTTAAAAACTGACGTATTCTCTCAGTTATTTCTTTTTTTATGCAATCTTCAATTTAACATCTTAGGTTGTAGTGAGTTAGCTGTCTATTCCAAATAACTATAATGTTGGTTACACATATGGTATTTAAAACTCATATAATGTTTTTTGTAAGCTCTAGTGGCCTTTATGTTTAAAAACAGACAGAAAAAGGGAGCAGAGGGGAAGACATACAGTGGACTACAGCCTCGTACATGGGTCGCACACTTAACCCCTGCACCACAGCCACAACCCGCTACGTATTACAATGTAATGCTTTTTATACATGACATTTTATCAAAGCACAGTCAGAGAATATATAATGGGAGGGTTTTTGAGAAAGGCGATCATCATAGAGCATCATTACGCCTAAAGTGTTGTATGTTGACCATATTATATATCCACATTAAGCTAATATTTGAGACAAACTTTATGCCGTGTTTCTTTAAAATATTGCTTTGCACAACAATTGTTAGATGTATTTTGATGAAGTTTAATGTAGCATGTTTAGTACATTCTTCTTCAATCACCACAATAACAGGTTTATGCCAATGTCACCACAGGCTGGATAGTAGTTTACACCCATGGACATATCAAGGTTTCCTGTCTGTTTACATAAAAAGAATCGGCAAAACCTTAGAAAAAAATCAGTAGTGTTGTATTTTATAGTCAATAGGCTGATTTTTGTGACTTTGTCTCAGAACTACCACATGTATTGGCTGACATTTACTCACTTGTTTCATATGAAGTTCCCCAGGGGTGCAGCTAAACAGATGCTTAATCTAATTATTTGCTGAGTTGCTAAAGCCTCTTACCCTTTTCAAAGTATTATTTTTCTTTTTTTCTTTTCTTTTCTTCATGTAAAACTTCCCAGATGGCTATGTGGGAAACAGTCATATGCCTAAAGTTGCATTTAATCATACTGATGTTAGGTGAGCACACTTTCAGAAATGTATTATTGTTATCAGTAAGCTATTTTTTGCTAGTCTCAAGATCAGAAGGCTTTCAGGGTGAATCAGGACTTTAAGTAGTTTGTGTACACTCTCTAAAGTTATATCAACCGTAGCTGTACTTTATAAGGGCTGTATCTTGTGTTATTTTCAATGGCCACTTGAGAGCCCACTCCAAACAACTAATAGCATTTAGACCCGTGTACAGGCTTAGATTTAGATCTTTAAAGGGAGAAACGCCAGAGGGCAAAAGTTTAAAAATCAGTGCAGAAACTACTTTATTAAGTACAGACTTGGCTCTCCTTAGATCTGACAGTATCTTTAAAGACAAAGTAGTGAAGGGATAAATCGCTGAAACATGACAAATATAAAGAGGGTTTGAACCCAGGGGGTTGTATGCAAGGAGTACAATAAAATGTACAACCAGAATAATGTTTTAAGGCTGAACTGTGTTATGCAGAAAAAGATAATTGTATACAAAGATGAGAACTGGTGCAGTGCACGTTCTGTAGGTCATTACATTTGATTCAAATGGTTAACCAATGCAAACAACTCACCATTGCAAATCAAAATTTTATATTTTATTAAAATCACATCACACTATATCTTATGAGAAATGTTTTACTTGCTGTCATACAGTTTATCTTTCAACATTAAAATGGTTTATATAAACTGGCTCTGAATGTGAAGAAATCAACTAATTTTGTTAAACCTCAAGTCCTGTTACCCCTTTAAAAATATCCCAATATGCTCACACACACAAACAAACAGTATGTGATGCCGTAAGCCATGATATTAACTTTAAACACTGGTGGAGGAAGATGCTTGCTGCACCATCCTCGCTCCAAAACACTCACAGGGACACATCACAGAGATATGTGATGCCTTCACTGCTGTGCTTGGTATAAAGGCTGTGCTCAAACCTACCTTCCCCTTCTTTGTGGGATTCCAGAGACCACATAGGGGAGAACAAAGACAACATGGTCAAGGACTACAGTCTGCAGCCTGCTTAAGTTAACTGTCCTCCTGGCTATTTCAAAACCTGACTAATGCCAAACAGAACGTAACATTCTCTCCGAGTCTACAGGAGTAACTCAGAAGTCCCAGACTTTGATCCAGGAGAAGATCAAAGGACACCTAGCATGCTAGCTAGGCCATCTGAACACAGACGGATCCAACGCAGCCTGGCCTCAGCTTTCCAGAACTTAGAGGCCTCAGCTTTCTAAAATGGGGATCAACAGAGGTTACAGGTCTGGCAAAGTTAGGGAAAACGTTTCTAGCGTGTTTTACTGTTGTTTAAAGCAAGCTAACAAGAAGCTAATAGTGATCATGTTGTGGTCAACCCACTGCTGGTCTTTGGCTAGTGTTAAAGCTTAAAAAACCCAACTTTATTTCAAAAATGGTTTAAACACAAATGCTCGTGTTTGCTGATATACTACTTAAATTGAATTGCTAAAATATGACTAAAGAGTCATTTAAAAAGAGTCCCCTGGTGTCTGCTAGACATAGGGTGGCCATCTTCCTAACACCAAAAAGGAGGACGCTTTTCAAAAATCAGCAAAACTAGGATAAAAACAAAAAAACTATGTTTAGGCATTTTTGCAGTCTGCAGGTGCACTTGGTTCCGTTGGACATCCAGCTGACGAGCTGTCGTCATTGCTGATTTGATTACCGGTCGGTACCGTTGACCAATAAAATGTCTCATATTTATTTAACAATTTTATCCAATAATCTGCCACAACCTCGTGATCCCATGAGGGATATGCATAATGCATGTCAGAAAACGGATGGATTGATGGAATCTCCCGAAGTGGATTATGATGAAATTATTGTATTTAAGTGTATCGATTTTTAGAATTTGCTCTTAAATATGTATACTTTTCACAGATGGGCCTCCGTCTCAAAGCAGCGACGGATGACGGACAGACCTTTTAAAAACCGGACTGTCCGTCTTACAACGGGACGTATGGCCTCCCTAGCTAGACACCAGCTCCATTGTCTTCATAATTCAAACATAGCTAAGGAAACATCACAATTAGTTAAAAGCTTTTTTGACCTCATTCAAAATTCTTCAATGTGAACTTTGGTTCTTAAACATAAAATCCAACGTGTGAAATTATTGCATCATTTTACTGATTATGGTTTTCAACCATTTTCATACAACAACAGTATCTTAATTACATCAAAGCTTTTTTCCTTCCTTCCAAGTCATTGCTACCTAATGATCAATGAAACTGTGACAAACAGATCAGATCAGTTATTTTGTTTATCAAAATCTTCTATCTTAAAAAAAACTTATAAATATGTTTAAATTTCAAATCAAACGTTACTATTCAGGTATAAATGAACATTTAGCTCTGATATTTGGATAATGATGTAACTTACAATCACGATAATATAAATTAGTCATTGTAAATAGGTCTTCAGTTTTTATTATATCTTAACTTCCTCATTGCTTTTTGTTTTGATTCATTAAAAGTGGCTAAAGTAACCTGTTTATTATTGGATTATGCAGTGTTGCTAGTAGAATATTTATTAGCCCCATTTTTTACCACTGCCATCTACAAAAAATACGTATCTATTTAAATTGATCACAATTTCGTTTTGTAAAGAAAAAGCCCAGCATAAACTAATGCTTTCACGCCTCTCCTAATTTTTCCTGCATGAATTCTTGTCATACACATGTGCATGTTTGTAATGCACATATACACATGCACAAGGTTATTTTGCTTACTAAGGACATGTTTTTCGCTAGAACTATGTTAGCTGTTGATGTGTGCTGGCTGAGTTGTAATGACTAGCTTAGCTGATTGTGTTAACTAAAGCAAATACATGAATGAAGCTGCATATGTTTTCCTAAGTTTGAGTTGAACGTCTTGGAGGTACCAAGCCTCTGCCTCCTGCTCAGCTGGTACCTGCCGGCTACATTAAACAACTTTTGCGGGCATCTTTTAATACACAGTCAAGGGCAGAAACTAGGATGATGGTGACGCAAAGTTAAAAGGCTGCAATTCTCCTGCTATATCTGTGTCAGGAGACGAGGAGGAGAGATGTGTTTAAGGTCTAGAAATGCCTGGGAAATTGTTGCTAGAGGCTTTTGTGGATAGTACCCCAGTACTTGCTCCCAAAAGTAGCTTAAAGACTGAAAAGCTATTTGAAAAAAGTAGAAAACAGCAATGTAACGACTACGGTAATGAGAGATGTAGTCAAGCTAGTACTGACACTTTTGCACATCACTGATGATACCTCAGTTAACAGTTCAACTTCAACAGTCAAAGGCAGTTCTACACAAATTTAACTTTGACTTAAAATAACTCAGGCTTTCAGCAGTTTTACAGTCTCCTGGGAGTTTGTTCCAGATAAGTGAAGCATTGGAGCTTAATGATGCTTCTCCATGTTTGGTTCTGGTTCTGGGTGTACAGGCTGGAACTAGTAGACCTGAGCGGTCTGGGAGGTTGATACACTGACAACAAATCTGTTATGGACTGTGGTGCTGATCCATGCAGTGATTTATAGACGAACAAAAGGATTTTAAAGTCTGTTCTCTGAGCTACAGGGAGCCAGTGGAAGGACTTCAGAACCAGGCGGGTGTGCTCTAACCTTTTAAATCTAGTGAGAACACGGGCAGCAGAGTTTTGGATTAGCTGAAAGACTTTTTAGCAAACCTATGAAGACACTGTTGCAGTAATTGATCCAACTAAAGATAAACGTTTGAAGGAGTTTTTCCAGATCCTGCTTTGACATTAGTCCTTTAATCCTGGAAATGTTCTTCAGGTGGTAAAAGGCTGACTTAGTAACTGCCTTTCTGTGCCTCTGAAGGTTCAGGTCTGAGTCCATCATGACACATGACAAGTTTTTGGCCATAATCAGTTTTTTCAAGCTCTAGTAGCTAAAGCTGTGAGCTAACTGTAGATCTCTCCTCCTTTGGTATGAAAATTATTACCTCCGTTTTGTTTTATTCAGTTGGAGTAAATTGTGGTGAGTCCACATACTGATCTATTCTGAGCATCTAGCTAACGCTCTGATGGGTTTATAGTCACCGGTTGACATTGTAAAGCTGTGCGTCATCTGCATAGTTATGGTAACTGAAATTGTTGTTTTCTATAATGTAATCTAAGGGGAGCATGTAGATACTAAAAACGGAGGAGGGCCAGAATGGAGCCTTGAGGAACCCTGCATGGGAAATTTCTGATCTCTCATTTAAAGTTCCCTATAAGTCCTGTCCTTCAAATAGGATTTAAACCAGTAGCAAAAAATATATTCATTAGTTTAAATTCGATGTAGAAAAGATATCTGCAATAAACAGGTTTGCACTATATTTAACAAGCAGCAGATATTAAAATTAGATGTCACAAGGTAATTGTAAAAATTGTAATTGTAAAAAAGCAATACACTGTTTAGATGTCATTTTTCTCAGTTTACGTTTACTGATCATAATTGGTGGAAAAAAATCCTTTTAGGTTAAAGGACTGAGTGAGCACTATCAGGAGGATCGTTTAACTCATAACCTTTTATCTGAATATCAATAGACTGGTTCTTGTGTTTTCTTTATAGCTATAGAACATAAGGCCCCTTTTAGAATATAAAACTAACAGAAGAAAGGATTCTGAAGTCGATGGATATCTATTTAGACAATGAATCTAAGTGGAAGGGCAGGATATTGACAGAACAAGAAAAAAATCAAATCTTTCCCATTTCTTACACACCTATGTTGTATATGTTCACAGTAGGAGTTTAAGGTGTCCCTGTTGGGCTGTAGAGAGGGAAGAAAACACAATGCAGCATAGGACAAAGGTGCTGGGCATTAAGAGGTATGTCTGTTTGCAAATAGACTTTCCTTTTTTAAGCATTTTCAGCTAAACATGTATTGACTGACTCAAAAAACCACTTGTAAAACCAGCTATCCTAACAGGCAGAAAGGTTAGATAAGAGCATATTCTAACTGAAGTACACGTCACTCTCATAGGTTACATTATTAGGTCTACTCTGGTGTATTTTGTTTTGTAGGATTGCAAAGTTTATAAGAAAAGAAAACCTCAAATGCTGAATATGATTCATTTTAAAACATTACATTTAAATTAATTTTGTGGATTTTTCAGCACTAAAACTAACATCAGACACAAAATGGGATTCGGCCCAAACAGGTGAAAGCTAGAGCTCCTTCTTTCTGTCCTTTTTTTTTTTTTTACAAACTACATCAGGTAGAAATGTGTGACTGAATTTACGGCGACAGATAAAAGCCAGGTGCTGCAGGAGCAAAGTACTTCTCTATCACTTAGTCTTTGGCCAGCAGTGGTAGTATGCAGGCACACACACTGGGTTGCTACGGCCATCTTTACCCACTAGAAAACATCTGTTCATCAAGGCTTCTGCTTAAACAACGGCAGTTCTTCAGATTTCCACAGAGTTGTAAATGAACAGGAGAGAGAAATGCATGTGTTAAAAATAATGTTCCAGGGTTTAGCATGAGTCTACATAAAATAAAAAGTGGTTTCATACATTTGCAACTGAAATCATGGTTTAAATCCAATACCTAGTGAGCGATCACCTATATTCACTGACGCATTCTTTTTATTGACATATTGGGTTTACTTATATATATATATATATATCATGACATCTTTTACTTCGTGTTAGCTTCATATATTCAACTTCCACTTTTTCATTAAGGAGGTCATATATAAATATCACCCATTTTGCAGATTTCTCATTACTTTTGCAATTATTTTTTCCCACCGACCAAAGGGTAAAAAAATTATTCACTTCTCCTGGTTGCAACCTGCTCAGTCTGTTTAACCTGTGGAGTTCATTTCTCTTTTTTTGTAGATGATTATTTGTAGATAGCAGTGCTAAAAGACCACTTGTCTTCTTTAAACACTGAAAGGTGCTGTTTAAAAGCCAGTAGTAGTATTAGAGATATCATTTTAGTTTTAGAAATATATACAAGAGCTGTAGAGTAAACATCAGTGATGCAGTGACAGAACATAATCCAGTGTTCAGCCAACCAAAGATTACACAACAGTAAAGTGCACTGCTGACCAAAGCATAAGCTGCATAATTACATCAGTCATCTATGTAAAACTGCTATGAAAAAAATAACTAAAGATGATTGACGTTGCTGTGACAAGCAGGTCATCAGGGAGTAGTGTGAAAACACTGAGGAGGGAAAAGACGAAACACTACAAGGGCAACATATGACCAGAGGAATGATGCATCTCTTTAACTGAATCAATCTGTAGATACATCAATCATACAGTGATTCAGTTTTAAACAATGAATATGTAACATAATTCTAGAGTACTACCTTCATTTATATAAAAAAAAAACATTTTTTTATTTAACAAAATAGAAATTTAAGAAAGAGATAGAATTGACTCAATGCATCCCATCCAAGCTGTGCTGCACAGACAGTTCATTAGAGTTTTTTATTACCTTCAAAGGGATGAGCATGATTTGGCACAAAATTAAGGTTTGCACTGGTTTAAAAATAAGATTTTGAATACGATTATAGAAAGCTTCGCAATTGGACCTCACAAGAAGGCTCCGTCGATGACCTAGTTTTATTCTTTGGGAGTCTATCAGCACAGCAGGTTATCGTTTTCACTTTTTCTTCTCCTGTGTCAACATAACACCAGCACCACTCAAGACCTGAAAATTGTACTTTTCAAGCCTAAAAAAATCCTGCCTACTATTTGAATTTTAAAAAAGCACAATGAGCTGAAGCTAACGGATAACAATGATTGAAGAAAATAAATATGAACAAAGAGAAAAACAAGAAAAGGTTTCAAAGCTAATATTGCAAGGCAAGGCTAGTTTATTTATGTATCACATTTTAGTAGCAAGACTGTTTAACTGTAAGAGAAAGCAAAAGAAAAAGAAACTTACATTGCAGTTGCATAAATGTAGAACATAATTAAGGAGAATTAAAATTAATAATTAAATGTTTTGTCTAACAAAATAAAAAGAATTGATTAAAAAATGACTAAAAATGTAATTAATGTTTAGAAACAAATATGTTTTCAAACTAGATTTAAAACAAATTTAGATTTTCAGGTCTTTTACAGTTTTCTGGGAGTTATTTCATATTAGTAACAACTAAAAACTGCTTCTTGGTTGTGGCTATAAGTCTATTGTAACATATTCTTAAATCAAAAATGCTCTCTAAAATGATTGACAACTCCTGAAAAATACAAGAGGAGGAAAAACTGGTTTAGTGTTGACCAGAAAGTGGGTATAGTTTGGATTTTCTAGTCCTTCAGCTTTCTGTGTTAAAAATAATGAACTGCTTTTGTTGTTACAAGTGCCACAGAAGAGTGTTTTTCATCTTTATTCGATCCTAAAGGTATCAAAAGCACTGCTACACAGTATTTTAACACATTAATCCTTCCATTTGACAACAGGCAGTAAAGTCCTGTTTACATTGCGACGTGAAACTAACAAACCAGTGAGAAGTAAAGAGAACAAGGGGTTAGCGAGAGGCAGGGAGAATCGGCTCACCTATGTCAGAGTTAGAGCTATCAAGCTTTATACTCTATATTGACTGGAAAATAATTGGCTATAGTGCTGCTCAGCAACACTGCTTATCAAGATGCTATTATGAGTACCATTTCTGTAGGGGGTTACTGGTTGAGAAAAAGCCAGGGATGCTTTAAAAATGTGCTATTTAATCAACAACAAATTCATTCATAGTTTATTTTTTATATATAAATGCAATCTTGTATAAAAATGTTCATGTATTTCAGTTCAAAATGTAAGCCGCATTCATTTATTACATACAGAGTGACAAATTTCAAGCATCAAATCTTACAGTTTTTAGATGAATGTGGCTTAAGCTAATTAAAACAATAATGTTTTAAAAAATAAAGCTAAACCAGTAAAAAGATGAACTGTTAGTCTAGCAATGAACAGGCTTTAAGGTACAGATGACAAAAAGAAAGATGATTTTAAGGTTAGGCCAAATGGAGAACTGCTTGTAGCTTACAAGATAACCAATGGCGCTGAGTAAAAAAACAGACATTTTTTCCCTTTTACTTAATATTGCTCTTCTTTGTTTTTTCATAAAATGCCCATAAAATCCATTGATGTTTACGGTTATAAATGACTAAAATGAGCAAATGTTTAAGGGGTATAAATACGTCCACATGGATTTAAATGAGCAACTTTAAGAGCGAATTCGATTTTATGATTGACAGAAATAAAATCAATGGAAATGCAATAATAAGAAACATGAAAATGGTCAGCTGAAAAAAAAAAGACTCAACTTTCATAAAACGAAAGAAAGTTCATAAAAACAACTGATTTCCCAGGAAAAGTCGAGATTCTCAAGGGCCACATTTCACTCTTTCATAATGAAAAAAAAACCATTATGAGTCTTTCAGTTAATAAAATTTAAACGCACATTATTACAGCACTGTCTCCTTCACGCAGACAGGCAGAGACGTCAGTGAGCAGAAGATGTCCAGAAGAAGCTCTTTAATCCAACCCTCTGAGACCTGGAAGCCATTAGGCTGGAAGATTCATCACAGTGTTTGGTGTGACCTGAAGCATATCTACTTCTCTTAATCCGAGTCAGTCTTTGACAAGCAAAGCCAGACATGTTTCCTCTGTCCATACCTTTAATGTTCTTTTTAGGAATATTTGGTGGTAGGACTTGTTTGAGTTATGAGTATTGAATGAAATAAATTTCCCAGGAAACCACAATCAGTAAAAACATATAGTGATGAAGAACTGACCTATTAGTAAGAAAAAAATTACAAAACACTGCGAGCAATTCAGTTATAGTGAGGTGACTTTTAACTGACCTCTGTAATGGATGCAGATGTTACTGGTAACCAGTTAAAACTTTCTAGAGAAACCACTGCTCAGAGCCACAGACTTTCAATGTTTGAGGAATCCAGCCATTAGTAATTAATTTATGTTTAATGCTAAAATTTATCCCAGGAAACGTAAGATTTATTTGTTTAAAAAAACAGAAAGTATTCAACAATAAATCTGTATTCTAACTGAAGGAAAAGGTTGGACACCATTGTCCACCAGCTGTTCTCATTCCCTTTGGCTAGAATATCAAATGTGATGGGTCTGGGCCTCCTCCCTGGGACGTGCCTGGAACATCTCCAGAGGGAGGCACTCAGGGGGATCAAGATGTCTGAGCCACCTCAGCGGACTCTTCTGGATGTGGAGGAGAAGCAGCTCTACTCCAAGCCTCTCCCGAATGACCGATCTCCTCACGGTCTTCTCAAACCTAAAGGGAAAAAGTAACATTTTTCCAGTCGAGAAGGATGGCCTCAGACTTGGAGGAGCTGATTCTCCTCCTGGCTGAGAACCGCCCTCAGTTCATGCTGCAGATTTTGGAGGGAAGGACCGAGCAGAACCACATCCTCTCCCAAACTGAGGAGATCCTCAAAGTATTCCTTCCACCGTCCAACAAAGTCGTCTTTCAGAGTCACCACCTCCCCACTCCCACTGAAACCATGTTAGAAAAGCACTTCTTTGCCCTCCTGAGCAGCAAGTTTGCTTTAATCACTTTGAGCTCCGATTGTCTTTCTCCATGGACTCTCCAAACTCCTTCCACGTCTAAGTTTTTTCCGTTTGATAACATTTATTGAAATGTTGGGAATTTACTCAAACTGACATTAACTATGCATGTGTCAAAATCTACATACTTTCATTGGGTTTCCTAATTCTCTTTTTAAATTTTTAGGAGACTGGGATTGGAAAGGTCAGGCTGAATGGAAGGTGAGAAACTGCAGAAAAACCTAACAAAAATTCAGCTTGTTTGGCTTCTGATAAGGTTTTCCATCAGAGACAGAAATGTATTCAAGATTGAACTCATTTGCATCAGACTGATCACTTGTGATTTCAGTTCTGTTGTTTTTCCTTTTTAGCACAATGGTACAAAATGTTTTATTTATATCTTAACAAAACTTTTGATGGCGCAATAAAAAAAACCAACATGTTTTCCTGGCATGTTTACAGAGTTCATTCTAGTTTAAAATGTTGTTCCTTCTTTGTATCTTGCTTGCTTTTTCAAAAACTATTACACGTTTATTTAGCCCATAATCTACACATTTATACACAGGAATCTGAGCTCCGGGTTCTAAAAAAGAACATAAGATGAAGTGATCTTACCAGATCCACTAATATGACAAAAATTATCAGAACTTAAGTGACTGGTCCTAAAATAACAGAAAATGAACGGAGGCGTCTCAGAGTCATGACATTACATCTCTAGAAACGCCTCTGGCAATAAATGTTCCTTCCTGTTGTTAAACCCCAAGAGTCTGAGGATAGAAAGACAACAGAGGGGAAATAAATTGGGTTACAAAAAAACAACTGCATTTATCTCTGTTTCCATGATAACACATGAACTATCTTTATTAAAGATTTCCAGACACATATCACATATCTTTTTTTCTGCAGGACTTATTAACACCAGAAGGTAATATAAAAATATCTGACAGTGTTTATGAACAAAGGCAGAGAGAAAACATGTAGATTGTATCTGGGATTATCTAATTTCCCTTTGGGATTGATAAAGGATTTTTGAATTAGAACTGAATTCAGTTGTAAATGGTGCAGCTCCAGTTACCCATGTAGAGTAGTAATGATTAGACCGGAGATAATCCACCAAACAACTCAACAGAAATACAAAGAGCTGATGCTATCTTCAACTTTGTTTTTTTCTGGAATTAGGGAAAACTACCTCTTTAGTCTTAAACAAAAGAGCTGTGTTTCCAACTAACATGAGAATTTTGAGTGAACTGTTAAAGTTTGACACAAAGAAAATGCAAATTTGCAGTTTTTGAAGTGAATTAACCAAGTGACGCAAAGCTTAATGTCGTCATATGTCGTCACATATAGCTGTCATGAACAGGAAGGGGAGGTTGCAATCTAGCAGGAAAGTTGTTCTTGAATTCAAATGTCAGCTAGTAATGGCCATGCTGCTTCCAGCCATGTCTACATGTATAATAGGGACACCAAATGCCAACATCAGAAACAGCTGATCAGTTATGCAAGGTAAAAATTTGCTACATCTAAGCTGATTCGAAAGAAAAAGTGTTTCCATTTCCTGTTTACCATATCTCCTGTTTTTCCAATTAACCCTTTTTTGCAAAAACCAAAAGCTACCTTAAGCAAGTGTAAACATTTTTTGACTTTTAGTTTTTTAATTTCACCATTTCTATCAAGCTTTTCTGTTGTGATACTTCAAAAGGCTCATTAAAAAAACTGATAAAAACGCACCTAATATCTCCAACACTTTGACTGGTTGTGTTTGCTTCATGCACTAAAGAAAAGGCTTTTTTCTTCTTGCCACCTAGTTATTTGGTGCTTAGAAGAGCAATAGTTATTTTCTATATGGGCGAATTTTACTGTCTGTTTTAAAATGAAACTTGGAAAACTTAAGCTTTTTAAAACCCAACTTACTCTGGCTTCTGGTTGTGTTCCACAGGGTTAAACATTAAGATTCCTCCTTTTTATCAAACAACTATTTTATAACTTTCACAGCATACTTTAATAAACAATAAAATGAATGTAAATATTCCTGCTACAAATATATGGATAATCAAGAAACAGAGAACAATTCAATAAAACTAATTTTCTCTTTGCTCTAAAAACCCCAAAACTATTTCATGTCACATTGCTAAGAAACACCTCCAACACTTTTTATCTTCTTTGCATATTTATAACAGTTTTTAAGGATCTTGTTTGACCAAATCTACAGAATAAAAAAGAAATGTCTGTGTTTTTTGTTCTTTGTTGAAAGCTGAGATTTTTCCATTTGTGGGTGCAAATAGGAAAGTTGAAAAATTATGATGATCTTAGAAGCATGATAGAGAACCTTAGTGAGCAAACAGCATTATGAAGTCTCAAGGACAAACCAGAAAGGTCAGGGTTTAAGTTGGTTCACAACATCCAAATGATCTCAAGGGAGATGATGAATGCAGCTAAATACAAATAAATCCTTAGAGGAAGAAACTAGGTATGAAAATGTAACTGTGCACCATTTTTAGCAGAAATTCTTCACAGCATCGCTACTGGAAAAAAAGTGTTGTTGGTAGCATCATACTAGGTGGATGCCTTTTTTGTGGGAGAGAGAAGCTGGTCTGAGTTAATTGATGGATGATATATACATATAAAGGCTAAATGAAACCTTAATAGAGGCTGCAAAAGACAAGAAAGGGAGCAGAAGTTCACCTTGGAACATGAATCGTTTGAGTAATTGGTTTAAAGAAAAAAAAATAGCCTCAGTGGTACATTTTAATTGCACTAATAACAAATAGGGAGCTCTGAAAGGTAATGTTGTATGCCTTGTAGCTAAATAATTTTACCATATTCAGTAGAAGGAATTCTGCAATATTTTAAGCTAATGTACGGTTTGCATAAAACATCAGGTGTTTGTAAACAAATCTCAATGCTTCTAACTTTTAATCAGTCCGATTGTTGACTAACCTAAATCCTGGATTAAAAACAATAAATATTTCTGCTGCTTTGCTCAAAGGTTTATTCATTCAGCACTTTCGGAGCAAACGGGGTTTTCAACAAAAAAAAAAAGTATCTATTGAGTTAATAAGTGGTTTTCCATCAAAATGTGATTAACTGCAATTAATTACAGACTCTATAATCAACTCGATTACAATTTTTAATTGAGTCCCACAACTAATTCAAATATTTTTATAACGCATTTTATCCCTTTAACATGAGTAAAAAATAGCACCTCTCCAGAGAGCCTCCTACAACCTAAACAGCCTCAACCACCTCCTAACAAATCAAGAGATTTCGAAGAAAGACAAACCTGACATGTATCTCCCCCTTTTGTTATCTTACGTTATTAGGAAATGCACACTAGAAGGGAAATACGATTCCATGAGTGAAACAGTATGCACAGATCCATACAGAAAGTCTTCAAACGACCTGCGCTGAGCAAACTGTTTGCCTTTTCCCTGCTGCTCTGATTTTGGAAGCTGCGAGCTTCCCTCTTTCTGCAATCATTAGATAGTAGACAAGGAGCTTTATTGCTATGGCAACTTATGAAAAACTACATGCTCTGATGCCTATGAGTCTGCTTGAGACGAGGAGGGCTTGGATGAAGACACGCACCACAGCCTTCTACAAGAGAGCTGCTTTTAGAGGTGCCCAAAGATTTAAGGAAACGTGTCTGAGTAATGTGACAGTCGTTCATCAAAGTTTTTATTAATGTACAACAGTGTATTCCCTATGAAATCACTTAGGTCTAGAATATGAATCCTCCTCAAATTAAAAGTATAAAGCAGCAGGAAAAAGTCTGTTTATTATGCACTGTTAAGGTCATACAACATAAATATCTCTGGTTACACGGCTTATCAAAGATCTATACCCTATGGCTTCCTTTATGTTGTATAAAATCTGAGCTAATTATCCAGTGCACTGACAGAAGAGATTTAATGACTTCTTCACACTCCAATAGCAGTCACCGGCTCATTGGTGTAAAAAGTCTGCTCCAAGCCTGAGTTTTTAATTCTTTTTTTTCTTTTTTTTGGGAAACTCTTAATAAAACAGACGGCTTTTGTTGAAGTACACGGCAGTGGGTGTTAATGTGCTGGTGGCTCATATGAGTGATAGATCATTACTACAGCTCCTCAGCAGTGACGATCCCTCCAGAGGTGCCGTGGTGTTAATTAAGATAAACATTTCGATGCTGTAATGGGACGTTCGCTGCCGATGACCCCGATGCCTTCCATATGACTTTCCTCTCTGTTAACGATCTGAAACTCAGCTTGGCATCTGTGCTTTCACAGTAATCCCAATCAGTCACTCATTTTTTTTGGATTGCTTTATGCATGTTTCTTTTTTTAATGGCAGACAACAAAGAATTTAAAGCATTTAATTGGAATTAATTAAAGTAAAAGTAAACATCTGTGTTAATGCTGGGTATTTATAGTATGGTGGGTTATGATAAAGTGTGAAATACATCAAAGTTATAACTTCAGCTTGGCTAAAATATCTCAGATACACCACTTATTATCTGTATGTGTAATCAAAAATAAAAGTAGAAATAAACAAACAAAGGGCTAATTTCAGTCAGTACAACTTGAAGATGAAAAAGAATACCTATAAACCTTAAACCTTATCAGTCATTAAAACTTTACATATTTATCTTTTCTGTCCTTTTTGGACACAATTGATTATTCAAGATTATCCACAAAAATTTAATAAATGGAGAAAGAATTAACTAGAGTAAATAAAAAGGGAGTTTTTAAATAGCGATTTCATATCCAAATCAACCTGGCCATGCGTGATAATATATTTATTCCCGTTGTTAAATTATTTAACAAAGATTTGTCAACAAAAAGACAAAGAACTGATCAATCTTGTTTTGTTTTTTCGGAAATTAGGAAAAACGAACTGCTGTCTTAAACAAAGCAGCCGTGTTTCCATGGTTACACAGTCTGTAAAAGCTTAAAAAAAAAATTGTGATGTATTTAAAATCAGGATTAAATCTGATTGAGATGTTGTACCTCAACCTTAAAGATGTAACTGGTGACGAAAATGCTCAGGAGTGAATGAAAAATCTGCAAAGAAGAACTGACCAAAATTCCTAAGTCCATGCCAGTTATGCAAGTGCTTAAAGGGATATTGTGTGCAAATTACTGCCATCTAGTGGTGAAATGGTGATATTTCCACACTATAACCAAGTACATCACTGCCTCAAGCACGTATTGTGGCAGCGGTAGCTTCCATTTGTAGAAAGGCCTTGAAAACACAGATGTAGCCATTTCATCCAATACTTCATGGAGTTACACTCAGGAGAAGAGGTTGGTGGTTTCTTAAATTATAAAATGTATTATTAAAGAAAAGGAAAAGTGCAACAACACAGACCCAGCAGTAAAATGAATGTTTGCATGGTTTCAGTCGCTGTGGTTGTCTCAATGAAAGCAGACTGAAAGCCGATTTGTCTCTATAAGCTGTCATTTACTGTGGCAAAGAGCCAGTGTTCAATGCGGCTTTGAAAAGATACTAAACCCAGGTAAACGTATAATCCTGTACCAACAAGATCAGTATATGTCTGCAGGATCTACTGTTAATTTTTCGATGGTAACCATGGTCTGATTAAACCGGTTGGAAAAAGTTAGCTTTATGCTATTTAGACAGTACGGTTCATTGGTCAGGGAGAAAATATAAATCCTTTGCTTTTGAAAATGTATCGGATCTGTTAGTGGATGTAAAAATACACCAATAATAACACATATGTAAAAGCAGTCATTGAGTTTAGGCAATAAAATTGTTGCACTATGCCCCTTTAATGGCACCAGTTGACATCTGGTTGCAACACAGTTCTGAGGATAAATCCACAGGAGAAAGGTGTCCTGGCACTGCATGGTTAATCTTAATGTGGAGTCACTAATGTGGAGTTCATTAAAAAACTCCCCTCTTTCACCAATTAGACCTTTCCTTGTAAATAGTAACTTCTTGTTGCACGTATACAGGAATACAAAACTCTGATGTATATTTGCACCATGCATACAGAATGCTGCACCTCAAGAACCAGGTGGAAAGAATAAAGCATCAATGCATCAAAAGGAGAAACCTGTGGATACAGTGGTGTCCTAAGTAAGCATAGATAACACATTTCTGATAATCTGCATAATTTTAGCTTGATGTCAGGTGAAAGAGATCCAGCCTGACTGTTAAAATGCTTAAAAAGAGATTGTTTTTTAACCTCTATCTCCGTGGATGTAAGCTGCCAGATCGAGGAGATCACAAAGCTTATTTTATGAAGAGAGTTGGAGGAGGGTGGGACAAATTATGGGAAATTATTTTTATTTCTGGCTTTTGGACCAGACTCTGTACATTTAGACTGGAAGTGTTGAGCAAACTTCTCTAAATTAAAAAAATGAAATTAAAAGATATATAGAAAAATGGGGCGGGGCATCTTCTTCTCGCTAAGTGTTGCTCAGGCGAAATGTTGAGAGGTTCAACTGATAACCCATTAGATAAACAGAGCATTATCATATCGTACAATATTAAAACCTATATTTCTGATTGCTCTTCTGTGAAAGAATGTCAGGAGAACAGAAGCACACTGTGAAATCTACAGATATGATCACACATATCGTCACACATTTCCTGAGCTGTTTTAAATGCAGTATACCGTAAGCCTACACTACTAATGCGGTAGATCACAGACCGGAAGAGGATTACATGTTTGTGTCCCAGGATGTTCAGCAAAGCAGCCAGACCAGCAAAAGGGAGGAAACTTTCACTGGGTCTGGAACAAAAGGTATTTTCCAAACCATGTCAGTTGAGTAATGCTGATGAAGTAGGATGACCGGATGCCCTCCAGTTGTTCAGGACAGCCCCACATTTTTTACTTCCCTCTTGGCATCCCACAAACCGAAGCAATGCCCCACATTCAAATTAGTCAAATTAGAAAAAAAAATGTCAAATGATTTATCTACAGACGCTGTTCTTAAAAGCCTGGAAAGCAGAGCTGCAGTCATTGTCACAGAGCCCCACATCATGACCAACCTGCACACAGGGCT
>JAUZNJ010033682.1:23509-66230 GCA_034780135.1 Jordanella pulchra | reverse complement strand
CGACAGTTACTCTCCTTTTCGCATACGGCTACGAGCCGATTACGTCACACGTTAACCCGGAAGCAGCCTCTTTAGAGGGGAAAGCCCAAGCCGGTAACACTCCACAGGTTTGAAGAGCCACAATGGAAGGCCTAAAGAGCCTGAGGTAGTAGACCCCTGTGCTACACAGTTGGCACTAATCAGCTTTTGGTAAATTATGTCACCAAAGAAGAAGAGCAATGGCTGGTAAATGGCTGCATTCTGTAATGTTTACAGATATTCTTTGGGGTAAAAAACCCTCAGAAATCAGCATTGTTTGAGCTGTTATGGAGCTCCATGTTACTCTGAGTGTCAGAAGGTCTTCACCTCAGCATCTAGAGGTCTAGATATCGAGGTGAGGAGAGGAAATGCTGGTTGCTGTGGTAACAGCAGTGGAAAAGTAAAGAATGGAGGAGGACACTGACTAAGAAAACGTAAAACGCCCAAAGTTCAGGACAAGATTTCTGCTTCACCCAGAAGGTCTGAAATGGTGCAGAAACAAAATATCAATCAATTCTTTTATTTTCACTGTTAAAGTGAGAAAAAGGGAAGACGTTTTATTTTATTTTTGTTTGTTTATATTTCATTTATTACAATAAAAAGGTTTTATTTATCTTTACTTATTTCCTTTAAAAATGTCCTACCTTGATGTTTCCTTTTTGCATTTTTAGGAATGAAAATGTTTTTTTTTTTCTTGGTTTTCTGTTAGGAAGCTCTGAGAAAGATGTACTACAGCTTTAATTCTGTTCAGACTCAAATGACTGTCAGGTGTATATAACCTTACCTTATCATAATCAAATAGTGTTTGATCTTTTTTTATAATGTGCCTTTAGATTTTGCTAAAGCGGAGATGTCGACCTGCTGTGGCTCTCAGAGCTGGAACCAACCAATCGGATTTGTTCCTCACATCCTTTTCAGTTCGTCCAGCTTTGTTCCTGTTAGCTCGTTAACTCAAGTTTCTTCCACAGGTCGTAATCGGTTTGCAGCACCTTGCTACTACAATAAGGCTACTATAACCGTTTTAGGAGGTTTTGGTGCGGCCGGTTAACGGTGTGATCTCCTCGTGTTCTGAATAAGTTGACTGAATTTAAAATTTGAGCTGGAATAAGTGGAAACCTCAGTTTAACGCTTCTTTTTGCATCATCTTCTTTTTAACATGGCTGTTAAAGAGGTTGGCATTATCGCTCCCTGCTGGTGGACTGAAGCTATTACAGCAGTGGAATGAAAAAAAAATTGCTGTTTTTTTCTTTTTACTAAAAGAGAAAAAGTATATAAAACATTCAGATTATTGTAGCTGGAGCCTTAAAGAGAATCGAGTTGAAAACTTTTCTCCATTATAGGGGCGTTTGGTGGTAGAGGATGTGCATCTTGTTAATGCGAGGAAATGAAACAACGACAAGTGTCTTCCTCCAAAGCTCTGAGCGTAAACCAGAATCCTGTGATTACATTTGGATTAGCTTTTCTGCTGATGCATTCATATCTCGTTGGAGCTCCTCCAGGATGAGCTAATTTGCGGCTGCACTTAACTACAGCTTGCTAATGAATAAACTGACTTTTTCATTCAATCCCCTCCCACCTTCCCCTCTTAACATTTTGCAAGTTTTACTGCACTGGCATTTAAAAATAGATGAGGAGAAAGGATTACATTGTAATGTTTTGTATCTTAATAAAAGAGAGGACAATCTGTTCTGGTTAGTGGAGTTAACTGGAGCGTTTACTGTTTTAAAGGGAGAAAGTTTCCAACAGGCCGGAGCAGAAACATGAGAACTGAAGAAACCCGACTGCACATACAGCACAGCCATATTTGGGTTGAATCAGGGTTTTGTTTGAGCTGCAGATCCAGATTAGTTATGTGGGATTTTACATACAAAAGACGATCGCTTTTATCAACACTTTTGTTTACTCGAGGATGCGCCAAAAAGCAGGATTTAGTGTCACATTTGTCTGAGTGTCTGGCGCCTTCCCCTGAGCTTCCTCTTCAGCTGCTCTTATTATCAGCCATTTTGAAGCTGTTACTCATTTTTTGCCAGTCGTTTACTTCTTTCAGAGGCATTGTCATTCCTGCGTTGAGCGAGTTTGCTTTGATCAGGTTTGGTGCAAACAGGTTCAGGAAACAAAGAAGCAGTTTTGAAGGTTTCTTTAGAACCATGCTGTTTGTAAATATTAAATTAGAAATGAAGCATTATATTTTAAGGCAATTGTGAAACTGGAGGGTAGAAAAAGATCAGCAGGTTTTAGCCGTTTTAAGATCAGGCGAAGGCCTCGATGAGGTCGGATGAAACAGAGGGCTATCATTTAAGTGGAGTATATAGAGGCCCACCTCCGGATAAAGTGTGGCGGTTTGGAAATGATCCAATATGGCTGATGCATCAGCTCAGCCTCCCCATCGTCCCCCCTCTCCTGCTCCCCATAATGCTGCGCAGCTTTTGTTCACTCATTCTTTTAACCGTTTCTTTGGCTGCGAGTTGTCACGGCAGGACAAATTAAGGAAGCGGTAATAGGGTTATGTCAAGTAGACGGAGGTGCCGGCTCTGTGTGGATGCCTCCCTCCTTCTGTCTCTGTGAAAGGTTACTGCGCTCGCCGGGGTTTAGTCTCCCCTTCTGTAATGAGAAAGGCAAAAGACAAGCCTCTATCAGTCCTGCAACACCTACTGACAGATAGCATTTGGAGGGGGGGGGGGAAGAAGCATTAGGGAAAGGGTGAGAGAGCATCACAGGAAGTAATACGGAAGCATGAGAGTGACTGATCGCGGCAGACATGCTTGACCAGGAAAAACAATCGCTCTCGCCGAGGGAGCTGTGCCGTAACATTTACCTATATGACACCTTCACGTCTGTATATGTATGTTTGTAATTTTCTCTCTCCTGGATGCGCACCTTGCAGAGTTTGACACTTTAACATCTTCCGTTGAACTATTGATATTATAGCTTAGACAGGGCAGCATAAAAACCAGACATCTTTTAAAATATTGAGCAGGAATCGCAGCATTATGGTTTCAGATAATATTACATTCATGATTCAGAGATATTACGCTCACATTTCTTCCATGTCCTTTGGGCAGATCTTGCCGAAACCCCTTCCTCTTCCAGCCGTCGCCGTTCTAGAGGGATGATGTCCAAGGAAAATGTCTGTGAATGTAAAGGTCCCTGTAGCTATGATGGCGAGGAAAATAGCTGGAATACAGGGACGGCGTGGCCGGCATTATGTATGTGGCAAGTGATGTGGTCAGAGGGCAGGATGGGTGTTAGGTAACCACAGCAGACGCTGCAGGCGCTGCATTCTACAACTGAGAGTTTTATTTCTCCACAAAAAAAATCTAAACATTTAGAGCTAGAGACGCACCAGCAGAGATGCAAAGACTTGGAGAAACGCACTGGGAGTGAGGCAGAGGCAAACGCCCACTCAGACTTTATATTTAGAGCTTCTATTTAAGTTCCCAAAACACAAGAGGAGCTTACCAAACTCCACAAAAATATACATGGTTAAAAAAGTGCTACATAACACACTCAGCGGTGCTTTCATGAGAGGCGTTTTGGTGGAAATGGTGGTGGAGGAGTAATTCAAAGAACAGCGTTATTTAACCACAGACGAATCGACAAAACCAGAACAAAGAGCTAAACGGTAAACCAGAGAAGACCAGTGGAGGCTGGTCTTCAGCCTGAGTTAGTGGATCTATATTTAATACAGCTCAATTCATTAATTTATAATATCATTTATTAATTCCAACTGATATATAAACAATTTAATTCCACATCCAGAGCAAGGCGCTGTGTTTTTTATGGAAACGCTGATGCATTTTTTCATTTTCCTGATGATCAAATGCTGTTTGTTGACCTCTGGTTGCTTTCTGGTTGCAAAGTTTCATTTTTCTTCACAAGAGGAAAATGTGGCTTTCTCAGCTTGAGTTTGCAACAAGAGCTGTTAGAATTTCACACTCCGACAGCAAAATGACAAACAAAACCAGTAACACATAAAAACTATTGCTGCACAACGTGGAGTGCAGCAACGCGGCTCAGCGGCTCCATAGATTGTATTTTTATCAGAGAGGTCTTGAGGTTGATTTCAGCATATCTCAGCTTTTTATTGCTTGTTGGCCTCGGTTAAAACATGCCTGTTTAGATCATTTAATTAGAAAATCTGATTCAGACATTTTACAAATATTAAATATCAGTCAAGAATGTTATAATTGTCCAGATTTTTACATTTAACCTTTATTTAAACAAGATAGTCCCATTGAGATTGATAACATATTTTTTAAGTGGAAACAGCCAAGAGGCAGCAGAACATCCATTACAGTGAACATTGTAAAATGAAGATATATGTTAAATATTTCCTGGATAGAGGAGGTCAGTAATTCTACCACCTACTGACTGCGATTGTTAAGCTGATCAGTAGGAACCCCCACCCTTTCTAAACCAACCAATAAGCATCTGCTGCATAAATCCACTCAGGCTGGAATTTCTAAGCTTTGAGTCAGAAAAAAATAACCCGTAACTTCCAGAAATCAAAATTCAAGGCCTCAGAATACAGTGTGGTCACTGTGCATTTTAACTTTATTAGAGTCACAGAAATAAACTGCTTACCCACAACTCTGGAGGTCTAAATCAAACAAATTGGTTGCATTCATAGCACCTGACTGATAGATAATGAAAATAGTCCAAGATATGACTTGTTGGAACAAAACAACAAAGTGTGAGGGTGCAGTCACACAGAAGGTGAATGCAGGGACTAAACTAAGAAATGCAAAGGGATTGTTTTGAGTAATGTGAGAGGCACATATTGGGTGATTAGAGATCAGAAATGTGGAAAAAAACAAACTGGCACTGTGATTGGCATGATGAATGCAGCAACAAGAGTACGGCAACATTTTTCACTAACTGAGCATTTTAAACTTCAAGATGTTCTTCTGACGTATGGGGAAGCAGCACTGTAAAGATACAGCTTTTATTTAGACAAAATTGTACCGTAGGTGACTAAAGTATGGACAGATGGTTTAAATAAGGAGTAAGGAAAACCCTTTTTGATAAAGGAGAAAAGCCATCACTCAAAAGAGGGGGAGGATTTTGGTTTTAGCTTCCATGCATCTATAGTTTTATACCACTGAGGTAAATAAATCCCAATCATCATGATTCAAATGGACAAACACAAAATCCATTCTCAACATAAGACTCCAACAGCCAAGTGAGTCTTTGATTTGCATCTGACTTGAAAAGTCCCCATGTTGCTTAAAACACCGGCGCTCCAACTGCAGATTGCTCCAGTACAAGCTGACAGAACTGACATAGACTCCTGATAGGTGTCAAAACATTTGAAGAAAAACTGCCTCAGTATCAAGCCCAATGTGATATTTCAAAAATTATTCACACAAAGTACTTATATTACTTTTAGTGGTGTTTTTCTCATTTCCAACTAATCAATGAAAGATGTCTTCAGCTTCTCCTCTTTGTTATATTTGTTGAATTAAACAAAACAAATAAACCTAGAATGTAAATAATCAGACAGATATTAAGCTCTGAATGTAATTTTAAGAGCCAGTGGTAGAAATGTTTTTTTGTTTTTGTTTTCTTATTCCTTCGAATTATTCCTCTCAGAACCTCTTTCTCTTGCAGCATCTTGTTTGATGGCTTTGGTCTCATGCACAAACTGTAGACTTGTGTTAACTCAGGAACACTCACTGCAATTCTGTTTTTCTCTCCTTAAAGCTTGTAAAGGTGAGCAGAAAAACTTCACCGCTAATGCAGAAATTTAAGTTTGAGGGCATGAACCAAAATATAGGAAGTTATAGACATGAATATTAATGCAAAAGTTGGCAGAAGTACAGTGGATGTATATGAATGTAAAAGGTCACAGACTTCAATCTGGATTATAAAATGATATTTCTTTATTTGGCTTATAAAACTGTTGAAATGCGGTTTTAAAACATCTCTTTGACATCCCAGTTTCATGGTAACTGTTTAATTTTTGTTGTCAATCTGCTAATAACTTCTTAACAAATCACTTGATATTTATAAAAAAAAAGAAAAATCTGCCTAATAGAATTTGGATTTGTCTGTTTTTCATTTACCTCCTGAAGGTTTATAGATTATTTACATCTTATTGTTCAAATTCTGAAATTGGCAAAGTAAACAACAGGGGATCAGAACCGATTCTATAAGTTTGCAATATTTTTAAAAATTCCAGCAGAAAACGTCTGAGCCGAGGCACGGCAGACGCTGCTGGTCATAGATTCACAGACACACGCGTGTTCACACATTCCCCGACACCTCCAGGCCTGACTGTGGTTTGTTACGCTCCTCTCTAATATGATATGTGTGTGCAGGAGGCCGCTGTGGCCCAGTGCGTCTGACAGTATTGATGTACCATTTCTCACCTGCCGCTGCTAAATATGAGAGCATGGTAGCAGCAGCGTGAACCCCTGACCCCTCTGGGAGACGCACCGGCATTCACAGTGGTGGGAAATAGGTCTCTGGTTCCCTAAATGCCTGTTTAGAGTAATGGTCAAAGGTATGCCTGCTGGAAGGGAACATTACTGGGCATGACCAATCTGCTCCCAAATGGAATACACTTTATGTCACTGCACCAATCTATGTAATTGACTTGGCGTTGGGCTGAAGCCATTATGGTTGAGGGTACTTTTTTTTTTCCTTTTTACAGAACGTCAATGAAAAGTGAAATGCATGAGGATGGTAGATTCTGAGAATGATTGCTTTGGACAGATCTGAATCGTGGGACATTTTGTCCATAAAGAACACCTGATATGTTAAATGTGCTTGTCAGGCAGCACATCCTGTCTGCCGCCTCAGTCCCCAGGATCCAAAGGACTGCTGGTTTGCACAGCTTCCCGAGAGTATTCAATCTATCCAGCGAATCGGGGACTGATTTAGGGCCCAGACAACAGGTGAATGCAATTAACTATGTGGCAGAAGAAGGAAGCAGCAGCTCTCAGGACCCTGAGGATTGGACCGGAGAACATTGGTCTGACTTATTGATTGGTACTAAACTTAGCAATGGCATGATTACAGCGCTGCTTGCTTGCTGTTTCGGACTTTCAACTCCCAGGTTCTAAAAAGGAAAAAAAAGTCGTTTATCTGGAATGTTTCAGTTCTGCTCACTCAAAAGCTGGACTTTATTTAGATCCATGCTGGTTTTAAGGAACAACACACTGTTCATTTAATGGAAATATTTTTCTTTTTTTGTTACTCTTAAGTGGAGCGGCATACTAAAGCTGTAAGGCCATCTACCGGCAACAACATGCTTCTGGGATGTTATGAGATACAAGTTTAATTTGTAAATGAATTATTGCACAATTCTGTTTTTAGACCTGAGCTGGAAGAGAAGAAAGTTTGCATACCTCTGAAATGATGGCACCAGTGTTCCTATGCAGGTTGCTCAAAGTGTTGAAAAAGCCCCTCTGGATAATGTGTAGCTAAATGATTGGATTTTCAATACGAAAATAGTGGCCATTTGGAAAATCACTTGATTCAAAACCAATCTTCAAGATCCAGTGTCCTTCACCGTTAAGATGTGTCTCAGGTTTAAAACACCCGAATAATCAAATTATTTAGTCATTAGCAGGACTCTGAAGAAGATTGACAGCACACTGAGGAGGTAATCACCCAGGACGTCAGACCAAGGAAGACTGGAACTGAAGACCCCTACTGTCGATGTCAGGGTGTCAAAAAAAGTTTTCATTGAGATATTGTATTTTTACCTTTTAATTCCAAACAAATGTAAAACCTGTCGTACAAAGGTTAGGGAACTACTCCAACTTTAATTGTTGTTAATAGTGACTGATGTTTGCCCTGCGACAGACTGGCGTCCTGTCCTGGCTGTACCCCCGCCTTACGCCCATAGTCTCCCGGAGACAGGCACCGGCCCAACCGCGACCCTGACGGATAAAGAGGGAGGGAGGGAGGGAGGGAGGGGGGGAGGGAGGGATGGATGGATGGATGGATGGATGGATGGAGTGACTGATGTTTTTCCTGGATATGTTTGGATGTATTTTAAGGTGTTTCAAAGATCACGTCTGTCTCATCTGACCAACAGGGTCTGGTTTAGTTACCCTCTAAAGAAAATACTAATCAATGTTTCTTTCCATTAATAAATAGTGGCACTGTGCTGATTTTGTCCTGGTCGGTGTACTGGTTTGTCTTCAGAGTATTTGTCAATGACTGTAAGTTAAAGAAACTTGATTGATGTCACACCGATTGTATCCATCTCTGATGTACCTCAATAAGTGGTGTTTCTGGGTTTAAACTCACTTCTCAGACTCTGGAAGCCCCCCGAGAGACAATCTAGTCATTATAAAAACCAAGCGAATTACATGTGCTCATATCTTTCTTTAAGTGAGGCGTTTTGTTTCGCTTGTCTCCCCCCCCCAAAATTACACTCCTTGAACACATAATGAGTAAATCAGTTTCCCAGCTAACACATTAGCCTCACCATGTACATCCTGGAGTCCACATGCTTACATGCATCATGTGACATCATCCCCACAAGCGACTCTTGGCGCCTCTGAATTTTTCATCATTGATCTGATGTGATTTCCATGCTTGGCCGTCTCTCTGCCCTGTCAGCTCTCGCTCCATCATAGCCTCACTCGGCCTGCAGGGCTAGCAGGGCGTAAGTCCCCCCCCCATGCTTCAACACCACTCTTCCCTGTCTTCCACCCACCACCTCAGGAGATCACACACACCTTGGCCTGGATGCTCTGCATCCACAAGCACGCTGGACTTTTGGATGAGAGGGTGTTAAAACGCTCAATGTATCGACAAGGACTGTCCATCGCCATAAAGCTCCATCACCCCCCTCCTTTTTGTCTCATCAGAAAAGCCATGGTAGCGGGGCTGGGTGTGTGCATATCAAGTGTTTTAGGGGCAGCTGTTGTGGTATGGAGGGTTGATATATGACTGTGTGGGAGGCGCAGTCAGTACCCCTCGGCTCCTTCTCTGCCTTCTCCGATAGAAGCTTTTGAAATGTCCTAATATCTGGCCAGAAGTGGGTGAGCGATGGCCACAGCCAACCTGCTGATCTTAGCACCGGCTGCATTAGTTTGCCATAAAGAAACTGTGGTCGTGAGACGCAGGGAGGCGAAGACATATGAGGATGAATGACGGCACATAAAAGCCAAGCTCTGTTTCAAAATGCATTAGAGAGGCAAGTGCTGGAGCTCGAAAACACAGCAAGAGCTGGGGTCTCAACTAAAGGTCTTCCTCTTCCCTCGCCTAACTGTCCATTTAATCTCAAATTTTAATCAATGCATTACAAGTTGACGGCTCCAGGGAGAGAAAAAGGATACTTCACTCTGTGTCAGGTATTGGCATCCATAGATAGGTGTGAGACGAATCAGCTCATTTGGTGCAAAGACTGAAGAAGAGCACTCGCATCCTCGTGCATCACATGTGTGACTGTGTGCTAGTTTTTCATTGTGTTTGTGTGGATGAAAGTTATCCCCCCCACCCCCCCGTGGACTGCTTCCTAATTACTCAGATCTGCGCTCAAAGTGAAGAAATAATGAACGAGGGCTTTAATTATGCCTCCAGACAAAGGATCCCTGATGCCTCCACAACACCGCTGGCATGCTGAGATGGGTGAGGGCAGGTTAAACAGTAACACCCCCCGTTCTGGGTGCACAACGCTGGACAGCCTTGAAATTAGACCAAGCCTGTAACAAGGCATGACTTTCAGAGCAGACGGAGGGTATGGTTTAAAAAAAAAGAGGAAGAAAAGATGAGCAACATAGGTTTGTTATCTCTAACAGATATGACACAACCTTTAATTAGTGAGGATCCCCGAAGCTCTGGGCCTGAGATATAATCAGCGGACCTTTAGTGGGAGCACAACCCTTCGCTCTCTGTGTGCCCAGAGGGCAGGCTGATGGAGGCATCCTTACGCCCCCTCCTACAGCGGTGCTGCCTGGCACGCCGTAGATGCAAGATAATGAGGAAGCCTGTCAGAGGGGCACTTCAAGGGTGCCCCTCCAAATGCCTCGGTGCTCCTCAACAAAATTCACCATCAGCACACACTACAGCTTTGATTTCTGTATAGAGAGCCCTACAAGGTGGAGTGCTCCCCTACAACTTCTGTGATCTGTTACCCATGATGATTTTATTTGGAACAAACAGACTTAAATGTTTGTGAAAGCTGTGGATGTGTGCATGTTGCTGTATAAAGTCCAGTATGACTCTGACCCGTTTGTGCTGTTCCAACTATGGCGCTCGTCCTGATGGGGGAGCTGTGTCCATGTTGAAGCAGAGAGTGCAGAGGTGGGAAGGAGCAGCCGCAATCTTAAGATGCTCACCAGCCGTAGCTTCTCTTCCAGTGCTTCTCCGATGGGAATATTACATTTTCTGGTGCTGGAAACTTATTTATCAGTGTAAAATTTCATGAAACTAGGGCCATGATAAAATATTAAACAGGTAAATAAAAGCAACACAGCAGGGGACCGGGGAAGATACTGATGCTTACGTAAACAGTTGGTGTTTAAGAATGTGCCAAGCTATCAAAGTCTAATGTGAAGCAACTTGTAAAAACAAGAACCTGCAATTAGCAGCTGAGAGACGGTGGCTCAACTTATATTTCCCTTTTTTAATTAGATTGCAGTTATATTGAGAAATATTACTATTCTCATGTTCTTTATTTTTGTTTGCTTTTTTGTCAAACCCAAAAGTCCAGAACAAATCTGTTGAGTTTAAGTAACTTTTTATAGCTGAACTACTGACTGAATCAGGCCTGTTGAGTTTTTCCCCGTAAAAATAAATCTATACTAACAGAAGCTGTTCTGGGTGTGGCCTGGCTCTGAACAGCCTTTGATTATCTGACTGGTTTTAACATAAAGGTCCAAGTAGTCTTTTGTTTTCAAAGAGTTTGGCAAGCTTGTGGTTGTTGTTATAGCCTGAAAACTTTACAGCAGACCTGGATTCTCCCCGACCAATTTGCAGCTTAGAATGTTCACCTTCTGGGATCGAACCGGTCATCATGCACATGAAAAAACAAAAAAAAACGATTTTTCTTATGGCAAGAGCAGAGAAAGTTGGTGAAATGAGTTAAAAATATTCCTAACAGAGAAAGAAATCTTACACAATAGAACTTCTTAGTTTAAAACTCATCCTAACTAAAGATATATCAGATTCCTCTGAATATTTTACACGCTACATTTTTTATGTCCTTGGAAACAGAATACTGACATGAGATTATTTTCCATTAACATTTTTCGCAAAGGAAGCTGGCTGTTAAGTGCGGTACTGTATATTATAGCAGATTCATAAAAAAATAAGGTGAAAGGAAAACTGTGGTTAAAAAAGGTGGACATACAATGTAAATATCTCAAGGCTTGAAAGCGCTCTAAATTACTAGCATCCATGAAATGAGCTACAGCTGTCACATCTCTGTCTGAGGCGACTCCTATGCCAAAGGCCAGTGTCCTACCTGGCTTAAGAGGAAAACTTGATTTGCATTAGTCCTCGGTTGGCCAAAGACCTCTTTGCATATTAGAATAAATGATGCATTCATTTGGAAATCAAGGTCTCAGATTCTTGGAATCGTTTGATGTTGTCAGGAAGCAGATAACATTAAAGTCTTCAACCAAAAAAACCTGGGCTTCCTGAACACGTGAGCAGAACCAATGTGTCGCTCAGCATCGGTGCAGTAAAGAAACACTGCAGAATGAGTAACGTTTTTTTTAAATCTGTATATTTCCCCAGTAATTTGAGAAGATAAATATGATTTGAGCATAAAGTGTTTTTGCCATTAAAATAATTATATTTTATGTTCTTGAAATAAGACAATTAAGTAGTTTTTCTTATTTTAAATGTAAATAATTTTATGCTGTCTGCCAATTCTTACTTACCAGCTAAAATCAAAGGATATCCACTTATTTAATGAAAAAAAATTCTGTCATTTCATTTATTGCTGTGTTGTCAAAAACAAGGCACGTTTAAAGTTTTTATGAACTCCTGGGTAAAAATGGAAGAAATCAAAACTTTGAAACTTGAGAAGGAAGGTGGGAGAGGCACCAACATGCAGCAGACAGTTTCTGTATAATAATCTGGAAGGAGGTTCCTTCGGTTTTGAATACAAAGTTAACATGTTAACTGCTATGCTAACACTTCTCTGAGGCATGTTGGTATTTGTATCATTTTAGAAGGAAGTCTGATAGTTGGGAGTTGAAGAGAAATAAAGGGGTCATCTCTTCAGATGATTAGTGTGAGTGTGCTGTTATTGATCAGCGGTCATACGATGAACAGAAGAGGACCGGAATGTGCCGCCGATCGTTTGGGCCCCATTAGCCGCCGCTTGTGTTGCCTGTGATTATTGCTGACGGTGCTTTCAGGGCTTGTGATGGCTTTTTACTGCTAAAGCTGCTGTTTTTTATTCATTCTTTATTTTTCTTTAAGGAGCACAGAAATGGATCTTGTCTTGTCTTGTGTACAGAGATGTTGGCGTCTGTTTTTCAGAGGAGATTAAAACCAGATTTAAAAGCATGTCACAGGCACACACACCTGCTCAGATGTACCAGTGTGCGCACAGTTCTGCCTCGGGGGGTGAAAAGTGTTCTGCAGCCGGCCGGTTTAACACATGCTTAGAGGATGCGTGCTGCAGTCCGGGTGACAGTGATGATGATGGTGATTGTGGTAGTAATGATTATGCTGATTATTACCGGCCTGCACACAGGAAATGTGGTGATTGCTCGACACCAGGAGACAGAGAATGATGAAGGTCGATGGTGAAAACGATGACTATGATCACTTTTTTTTTTTTTCACAATCACCAGTGAGCTGTTTGTGGTTGTTGTTCATCTTTCTTTAATTGGCAGAGCTGCAGTGTGGGGAGTTAACTGAGGATATCTCTGCTGCATTTGAGGGCTTTGATTTCACATGACAAAAAGAAAAAGGCACCGTTGAGAACATTCCAGCAACTCCCTTTGAAGGGAATGATCTGGCTGAGCTCATTTGAATTATTAACTGGGTGAGACAGACAGACGTTGTGGGAAAAAAAAGGAGCAAACGAGCGAGAGACAGAAAAACACACAGACAGACAGGGAGATGGATTCCCATCTTCAGTGGGCAGAGCGCTCAGCCTAAACCAGATCAGATATCTGTGACGACTGATCTTCAGCATCAAACAGTCGGGACAATTATTCCCGACCAGAATGTAAACTTACAACATAGCTGCCAGTGAGCGGAGCTGTTATTTGAATGAAAGACTTTCTATTATCTGGTTTCTTTTTTTTATTGTATTTCTTTCTAAAATTGTTCAAATGAATGAGTAACTACAGGCTAATCAACCTTCTACCGCCTGCTAATTCAATCTGCACAGCGAGTGTTGTGGGGGAACACCCCGTTATCACTGCCGCCACAGTGCAGGTAAAAACAAAAGGATGAGAGAAACTGGAGCGAAAGCTGTGAGACAAAACGCTACAGCAGCAGCATCTATTCAGATATTATCCTGACAGATGTTCAGAGGCATGTTTAAGTTGAGTCAAAGAGATGGTGCAGAATGGTCCGTTCTGTGGAGCCATTCTTCTGGCGCTGTTGGATGAAGATAACATCCCTGTTTGAATCCTGCTTACAGAGACCAGGGTAATTGACAGAAATGAGCACCAGAGCAAAACATGAAGAGTAATCCAGCGGCTAAAAATATGGCACCCTGAAGCAGCCGGGAGTTTCTGTAAGACTCTGCATCCTGCTGGTTCTGGGATCTAAAGACGGAGCCGCGTGGGTTCCTGAAACTCAAAAGGACCAAAGTTTTTTTTAATTATTATTATGGTTTTTGGCCTTGATGAATTAAGCATCACCTGACTGGACTGTGATAAAAAGACCAGCTGGGTGGTGACCACACCTCATTGTACGCTGGGAGTGACTCGTGTTTCTGCAGACTCTACGGAGAGTACCGAGTTTTGACGCATCCTTCCAAAACTGATCCCGAACTGAGGGGCATGACATAGCAAAGGTGTTTTCTGAGCTCTCTTTGGTTCCTTTAAAGCGCCATTAAAAGTTGTTTTTCTCCTACGGTTGGTCTGGCTGTACAGTTCAGGCTGAGCTGGTTAAGTGTTTCCAGCCGGGTGGATGAAGAGAGATTGCTATGGCCAGATCCTGATGACATCTCACTTGCTGTTTTAGTGCATCTTTTCGAGGCTCGCCAATATATTAGGCATGCATAGGGTGAGTTTTTTGGGGGGTGGGGGGCAATTAAAAGGCAGCATGCAGTGTCCCCATAAGGTGCTAATTCCCAGGATCAGCTGTTGTAATGATGTTCACATCCCTTTTGCTATTCAGCTGGGCCGTTTGATGTATGAATGTATGAATCCACTGGGGACTTCATCAACCCCCCCCCCCTCCAATCTTCATGTTACCACCACCTCTTTCATACCCCCACCCTAACCTACCCAACCCCTAGTCGTCTCTCCAACCCCTCCTCCTCCTCCTTGCACAGAACCTCCCCTTCAGTGTCTGAATGCTTATGTTGGCTTTTATCGCACACAAAGTAAACAGAGTCGCGGCAGCAGGGATAGTGAGAGAGAGAGCAGCAGCAGCGATAAAGGTGGAACATGCACATTGTCTGCGCGCTGCTCGCCTCCATGCCGCATCTTCAGTAGAGACACAAAAGCCAGCGGGGAAGAAAAAAAAGAGAGGGAGAAATTTAAAAGGCAAGAGGGAAGGAAGTGATCCGAGGAGAGAGAGAGAGAGAGACAGTGAGAGTGAGCAGGAGCCAGAGGAAAGAGAGAGCGAAGAGCGAAAGGATCTCCCTGCTAAATGCGCAAAGCGTCCCGTCACCCCACGCTGAGCTCCATGGCCAACTCAGGCTGTCTGCTGCTCTCCAGCTCCGGGATGCTTCCACACTCGCTCCAGTGTCCCCCCGCGTTCCTCTACCTGCCCGAGGTAAGGATAAAAGATGCTCGCTTTGGTCTCGTCCCTCCTCTCGCTCTCCATCCATTCCCTTTCATTTCTCTGTGCGCTTCCTCTGCAGCACGTGATAGCATCACTGTCGCTTTGTGTTGTGTTACCCAGAGCCCCCCCCCCATCTAACCCTTGACCCTCAACCTACCTTTTGTGGAAGGAAGAAAATGGGGGAGCACCGATTGTCAGAGGGGGTTTAATTTTCCCCTCTGAAGCGTGCTGCTCTCCCCTCTCTAAGCTGCCCTCCTTTTTGGAGTGAAATTAAAGCGGTCAATTACTGTGACGTGGAGTCACACGGTGTTTGTGTACATCCCTCGTTTCATGACTCATTGTGCCGGGAAACGGTCAGTCGGCTGTAATCGCTCTCCCTTTGGCTGCTCTCACTTTTTACACTTTGCTGTGTGAAACATTTCTTCCCTCTCATCTTCACTTTTATATGCAAATGGCCGCCAACTTTTTCCTCCAGCGGAGTATTAAAAAGAAAGTAACCAAAGCGTCTCATGCTTCTGCTGGTGTGGTTGCTGCAGAATTTATTTCTATTATATTATTTTCAGTTTTATGTTTGAATGTTTGTTTTTTGTTGTAATTCCTTGTAAAATTTGAGTTTCATTTTTTAAATTGGAGCTGAATCTGAAGGCCCACAGAGTTGTGATCAACACTTGAAGCTCTTTGAACAATTACATCTAATCTCTGAAAATTAACAGTACTTTTTCTTTTTTGTTCTTCCACCTTTGGAAAATGATTCAGGTGATCCGCTTGTTTCATGAAACCTAAACGCTGCGTTTTTGTATTTGTAGGATCTTTTTTGAAAGGCAGGTGAAAAAACAACAACAAGGTGACTCCTCAGGATCCGTGTGCCTGCTGAATTATTCACAGGTTTTAATTTGGCGAGTTGGGGATGGGGAGCGCCGTTAGTGCTGGGATGATGGGTGTGAGGCTGGATGGGGGTCGAGCTTCCAATTCCGGTTTTACTGCCAGGCGCATGTGTCGCAGTAAACAGTGTGTAGCCGCAGTGATTGAGGGGGGGAAATAACTATGAAGCTGCTCCCGATTGAACTCTTGCTTCCCTCATTTAGAACCATCCACCCCCCCCTTAATGGCCTTGACGCCCTCCCACCCATCTGTCCAAAGCGGGCACACCCCACCGGCCAGGCGGAGATGTGGGTTGGACCAGGTGCCACCAACTGTAAAGGAGCCAAAACCATCTCAACAGTTTTGTAGTCCCTTAATGAAACGATGCTTCAGAGCTCGTTAGCTGTCAGAGGGAACGAATCTGTCCCCACGTCTGAAAACCTTCCAGGTTTCTCCCAACATAGCAGTGATGGTGTTTGTATTACGACTACTTTCTTTTATGTGTTGGATATTTGTGTGAAAAGCTCTCTGAGCCTCTTCCTACCTGTAAAAAAAAGAGGCAATAAAGTGAGCGAGTTCTGGTGGGTTTAGCTTCCACTTCATCCCTGTAACAACCCAAATCCTCAGGAAGCCCCCAGTGGGTGTGTGTGTGTTTATTTGTCTGCGTGTCTATGTCCAGTCCTTTAAAAGACAAAGACAGCTGAAATGGAAACTTCCTGCGTTCTATTTTCATGAAACATCCCTCTCTCTTTCAGCCCCCCTTTCATGTCTCAGTAGCTTTTGTTCTTTTGCCTCTCCTGGATCTTTTTTTCTTCTTCTTCTTTCCGGTAAATCCTCGCCCTGCAGCGCTGAGAGGGGGAAACAACCCTCTGAATCACGCTGTGGCCAGCGTCCCGTCTCCCTCCTCCCACTGCCGCTGCCTCCTCCTCCTCTATTCCTTTTCCTCCTGCATCACCCATCATGCTGCCTGTGCCCCCCCACTCCTCCTCCTCCGCTTCCTCCCCTCACCACAGTGCAGAACTGCAGCATCGGCTCATGTAAGATGACAGCCAGTGAACAGAAGGGGGATAGATTGAGGTGATAGCCTCTGCCTCACAGTTTGTTTGCATTTCAAATAAGATACCGTATTAAGTTGGGCTCTGAACAGCTTTGCTTATTATGTGCGAACATGGCACTGCATGATATCACAGTAAGACAGTAGTTTATTACATAAAAGATTAGCAAAAGCATCCCTTCCCTTTATTTGTGAGCAGCAGTGTTTTGGGTGTGTGTTTGGTGTCTTTGTAGTGAGCTGCGACGGGTTTAAGTTCTGACTAAATGCTGGTTTTTAATGCAACGAGCAGTTTTCTACTGTTTGTTGGGAGAACTGTGGACTCCTGATCATAACAGAGTAGGGCCGTTCAGTTCCACCACCACACTGGGAGCCTGGCCTCATCCCTCCGCAGGATGATGTCACTCTTCTTCAACCCTCGGTTTGGATTGTGGAGGCTCGATCTATGAGTTATAGTGCTGGATATTGAGGGAGTTATGAATTACAGTGTGCTGAGGCTTTTATGGGGCTCAATGCTCACTGCCCGCTGTAGGCCTGTATTAGAGTATAAATTTATTTATGCTATGCGCCGAAGCTGACGGGGTAACTCAGGTTTGCTCCTGCTAGTTAGTAGCTGTCTTCCGAGTCATAAAAACATGGCATCGCATGGATTTTCTATTTACCAGGCGCTGGGTGGGCATATGGCACGGCTCGTAAATGTAACTCTATTATCTAAGACGATGCTGATGGGTGGGAAGCATGGTGTTACTTAAGTCTTGTTATTGTCTCCATTCCCCATCTTTCTCTCTCTCTTCGTCTTTCCCCTCAGACTTATCTCCAGATCTTACGTTTTCTAAAATTGCTTTCCTTTGATTCGTAATTGGATTTTCTATCGTGGCATTCCACTCTGCAGATGTCTATTGTTATTCTTGCATCCATTGATTTCTTTTTTTGCGGCTTTTTTACTATCTGGCTGTTTTGAATTCACCCCACCCACCCCCCTCCCGCTCTTTTCCAATCTTGTGCGGCTCCGGTGTCATTCTAAGTGGTTAGGTCACTGAGAAGGGGTGATTCCTTCATGTCGGTGGATCCTGGGAGAAATGGCCCCGACTCTCTGGTTTCCCCAGCATCCACCTCCTCCTAATCTTTCTACACATGCTGATGTCTCTCCTGCACTCTCTCCCTTTCTCTCACACACACACACACACACGCACACACAGACGGATTTGCTTATAGGGGAGACAGGGGAAAATGCTAGCGACATTTTCCACCTTTCTGTACTGGCCTTAATTCAACCTCCCAAAGCAACACTGCTCACAGGGACCTCAGATATGGAAAGGTTCAGGTAGGAGGCCTCCTGAGGACCGACTTGACTCAAACCCTGTAGAGCTGGTTCTTTCCAGGGGGATAATTATTGTGGACCAAGCTGTACTATCGATAGGAATAAATGGAGAAGCTCACTCTAACTGGGGAAGCCTGTTGTGATTCGGCTCAAGCACAAACTCTTGTGGGTCCTCGGAAATTCAATAAATGAGCCCTTAACTCCTTAACAGTAGTATGGGAGTTTTCTGGTTGTCGTGTCCTGTTGATCTCTATAGATTATGTTGATAAATAACTGATCCTGATTGGCTGCAAGGTGTGTGCTAAAAATAGTTGTAAGACACCTATCAAAAGTTTGGGTTAAACAGCATAAATAGTTGGCAACAGCAAATGGATGACGCTGACCGAGCCGCAGGCCAGAGCTGGTTACTTTTACAAGTAAAATAGTTATCTCGCTGGACTGTTTTGAAAAACTTACAACTTTAACTGAAAAAAGTCATCATATTAATAATTGAGTTAATATTCATTTATTTTAGAAGTGACCATGGTATAAGCAGGATAATTCCTTTTTAATTTGTCCATTATCAGAAATAGATGAACTTCCCGCCATTAACTTTTGAATTTCTTAACACCCTGTTGTCCCCTAACACACTCTTTTGACATCTTTTAGTTAAATGTCTTGGAAAGTTTTACAGATCTACTTAAGTCAATTGCTCACTTTGATGAATATAAACACGGCTTCCTCTGAGTCTCACATCCAACTTCTGGAAATATTCAAGGACAGACTTTCAAATAAACAGGCCTACAGTACATCTGTGTCTCTGTCCTTGGAGACTGTGGCCATGGCACATTTTTTTTTACCATTTCTAACATTAAAATGTAAAAACAAACAAACAAATCAACAAAAAACATAAAAACATTTGTATTTAGAGAAAATCCCAAGTTCCTATTTTAAAGTCTAAATTTATAGATTTCTGATGTCTGTTGGACAATTTTTAAGACCGTTTTCAACTGAAATCAGGTTTGATGGAGGGGTGGATGGATGCCCAGAAAGCCATCAGACTGTTGAATGATTTGAATAAATGTATGGATCGGGATGGATGGATAATTAGAATAAATTTGATTAATGATGGATGAATTAGAGTAGGAGGGATGTAAAATGAAAAAAGAAAAATTAGTAGATGGATGAATGCATGAAAAGCCCTGACTGGATAGATGAATCAAAACTTTAAAAAATAAATAGAGGGGTATGAGAGAAAAATGGATATGTAGGGTTTCAGTTAAAACAACAGCAAGGAAAGAATGGAATTACAAAATATGTTCTCCTTATTTTCCTTTTCTATATATATTTATCTAGATATGAAAAATATTTTTTTTAAATCATATTTTCCCCTTTTATCTTTAGACTGGACATGAAAACAACAAAGTTTAAAAATAACTTATAACAAGGATGGATAAAAGTCAGAGCTTAACCCAGATCTTACGATTATTTCCTTTTTGTTGTGTTGCTTTAGATAAACACTGTGTTTGAAATATTTCCCTTATATCATGAAGCAAACCTTGGCTTTGTTGTTTATTTGCAGTCTGTTTATTTGAGAGCAATTCACTCAGATTCAATCAGACACAAATCAGAAAAAAACAACTAAAACTTTAAACCTAATTTCATGGTTCCAGAATGTACCCCTCAATATGTTGTGTGTTTTGGTGTGAAATCATTCAGTCTTTCTCCCGCCCGCTGTTCAGCTGTTTTGTCCCTTAAACAGCTGATTCATAGCAGCATAACAAAGGCGGAGGGGACTGATTGAAATGTTTTCTCACTTTTCTCTGCCCCGGAGGAGAATTGTAAATCACAGCTCAGTCGTTTATTTTGAAATTTCATTTGGTGTGTGAGCGAGTGCCGCCTTGTTCTTCACAGAGACTTCACAGACAGGCTGCTAGTGTGTGTGTATGTTTTTTTTCTTAAGGCTACCCACCGTCTTACTCCACTAGACCTTTGTAAATGGAACAAAATTAAATTTGTTCCCTGTATAGAAGAATGGTACAAACGGTGCAATAGGTTTACTCGCTAACAAAGGTTTTTCCTCTGAGGTGGGGGGGTGGGGGGCTCTGACTGCGCTTTTAATGTGCACCTACATATTTGAGCTGACGTGTCTATATTTCTGGTGCTACCTGTGAGGAATTGTTATCATCTGGAGGTGGTGTTTGTGCATGCAGCCCGCCATGCGGTGCATCAATAGATGTGTGTTCACATTTTGCCAATAATGCTAAATATCCCCCGGTCATTAATGGCGAGCGTTAGCTCCGAGAGCTCCTGTCTATTTGCTGGACCCGTGGTGTCAGGAAATTAGCATTCACGGAGCTGCTGATGCTAATATACTCCACTTCAGTAAAACAAAGCTGCAGTTGCAGATGGCCTCACCTTGCAATAATTACAAACCTGTTTTGTTTTTTTTTCAAGGTGGCAAATATCTAATGAAGCTTTTAATTAACATCAGTGCTGAACATTAACGGTTGCACACCTCACCGGCAGAGGAAATATGAAGCCACATGAGAGGTTTCTGTACTTATTTGTTAAAAAGAAATGATCCAAGTTATAAATTCAGGTCTTATCTTCCGACTTTGCTCAGCAGCAGAGCTGGCCCCAGATGTTTAGAGATCCTAAGCATAGTAGGATTTAAAGGGGGGCATTTCCAGTAAACGCCATCGCCCAGCACTGGTATCGTCTTAACATCTTTGCCTTTATGGTTGTTTTCTTACCTTCTTATTAACTGACCAATTAAACAGAATAAAATGAGCTTGGACCCCACTGGTATTGTTAAACTCAATGTAGGACTTTTAAAGCCTACTGAATTCTATTTGTTGAATTCTGTAACTTAGGGGGAAAAATCCTGTTACCTCAATATCATGCTAACAGCTTGTATGTTGCATAAGGTGAATAAAACGTTGGTGAATGAAGTTGCTGTTGTGCAGTGGTGGCACTTGACTCCTGTCTTTTTACAGCTTTCAAGAACATCATACAAAAAGCTCCATCAGCGTTATTATCGACAGGGTTTAACCAACAACTCAGATGGTTGTCCTCAATCTAAACAGTGTTAAATATTAATGTTTTCATCGCAAAGGAGCTGGGAGCGATTAACTAACAGCATCCTGTCGAATTTTCATTCTCTAAAAGTACAAAAGGTTAGATTTTGGGAGCACAGGTTTTTCCAGAGGTTGGCAGGGCTGGCTGCTGATATTATTATCTGTTATTATCATACCATTAAAATGTTTGAATTCTTTAGCCATGCTGAAAAAAAGCTGAAACAGAATTTCTTTTGCAAAACTGAAATAGTCAGCTATGACGGCTATGGTTTTTGTTTCTTGTTTTCTTTGTTTTTTTGTGTCCATTGTCTCTTTTAAAGTTTCATAGTCTGGCCACTTGTCTGCCTGAACCAGATATGTGCTATCATGCCTTAAATTCAATAAAGTCAATTATGCAACAGGGGGAATATTCTATTCCACCTCTTATGTAGTGCAAATCTCCCCTGACGCTGTCAGGAAACCAGACCCGTCACACTGTTTGCCTGAGCTACCTCGACAGACAATGTAAGATAAAAAAAGGTGAAGTAAACACTAAGACCCTACAGGAATCCTGCGTAAATAAATGGTCCCAGCAGAGTCGGGACCGAGGGTTCAGGTTTATTTGGCTATGCTTAGAGGCACTGAAAAATATCTACATGTAGATTTAAATATAGTTGCATAGTTCATTAATATAAAGGGCATCACACAGAAACAGAAAAATATGAAATTAGCGATGCTAGGTCATGGTTAGCATCGCTACCAAACTATTACGATTTTCTTGTTAGTTTTATTAGATTTATTTATCAGTATTTTGAATACTAAAAATTCAAATAAAAAAAATTCTAGATAATTATTTAAAGCTAGTATTTGACATTTAAAGCTAATTTTTAAAAATTGCCAATAATTGTTAGGCTTTAAAAAGACCAACTGACTTAAAGGTTTTGAGATGTGAATTCTCAGGGAGAAGCTCTTCGGTTCCCCCTGCTGGTGGCATCCAAAGCGGCAGTGGCTAAATTAGTTTATTCCTTTGGTCGGTGCTTCTCTGAACCTTGTCTCTCCTAAAATCCTCTTTATGCCTCCAAGAGTGGATAGACACAATCTTCCCGTCCACTCCACACACACATTTGACAGAAATCTATATAGTAGGGGCATTAAATGATTACGCTCATGGATGCCACAGTCAGTAAAGCGTTTTATTTTTTATACCAAAACCTTTGGAGTATATTTAAAACTAGACTCAGATCAAAGGGATGTTGCATTTAAGGTCTGTTCTTGGTGTGAGAAGCCCCTGTGGCCCACCAGCCAGTCCTAGCTTGGTTATGAGTTGGGCCGGCTTTGCTTCGTCAGGCCAGACAGACTGGAGTAACAGCACCTCCCCGTCTGGACTCCCCATCACTCCACACTCGTATGCAGCACGGTTAACCTCGCAGTGGAAACTGTCTGCAGCAGCTTTTTGTTTCCCTGTGAGGATTTAATCTGACCTGAGGTTAGTAGTATTTTTTTTCCATTTTCAACAAATGGCACGCTAAAATGCTTAAGCAGTCAGAGCAGCTTGAGTCCAATTATTCCTTTACTGCAGTATCTTAGCCAGCTGTGATTATTATGTTTATAATGTAGTGTCACTCTCATACTGTCCTTCAAGCATTCTCCCCGCGGCGGGATTCTCTCAAATGAGACGTATTACCCTGTGTGCTGAGTTAACAAAGTGGCCGTACAACTGAAAGCACAAAAAAAGAAAAGAAAAAGAAGCAGGCCATTAAAAGCACCGCACCTTTTTATCACCAGCAGCTTAATGGCAGTGGCGAACAGCAAAGCATTATTCCAGTTGTGCTCCTGCAAGCCTGTTTTTTCCCGCTGCCAGAAGGCATGCTGCTTCTGTTGCTGCTGACAAATAGATCTCCAGGCCAACGCTGAAGTTTTGTTTTTCAAAAGGTCATTATCTGTCTTCATCAGAGCAGGGGGGCTCGTTGCATGGGAACCAGGGTGGGGGTGGGGGGTTAATTTCTCATACGAAGAAGTGGAGGAAGTTTCTTTCCCTCACCTTACTGTGATTATTTTATTTTTTCATTTTTTGAAGTGATGCATCTGTGATGTGTGTTTGACTACTAAGAAGCACCCTGGGTCGCCTGCAGAAGAAGATCAATATTTGAACTCTGCTGTTGTGGGTCAGCATGTAGGGGTATATAAAATTAAATGGGGCTTGAAATTGATTTCAAATTCTCCTTGAAAAAGTCTACAGGTATGCTGAGATGAAACTGAGAGGTGAAGTCGAGCCATGCAGAGCAGATGACCTCAACCCAGGCGGCTGCACATAATTGTTTTTGTTTCTCCAAATTAAATGAGCCCTTTTATTATTGTTATTATTTTTATTATTATCCCACATAGCAGATGGGGTGTGTGCTTTTAGAGAGCTGCAGTAATTTAAAGTAATGGTCGTGGTTCTCTGCACATCTCCACCGGCTGTTTCCTTTTAAACTGGGAAAACAAATGACTTAAAAAAGGACCTCAGTTGTACTTAATCTCAGCTCTGTGTTGCATGAACAATAGACGGGGAAAAAAACCCGAAAAGCTGTGGAAGCTCACACTTTGTTTTCTCTTTGTCCTCGCAGGCAGCCAAACAGGTATCCTTCTGATTACTCGGCTCCTCTTTGTGAAATGGATAAGAAAGGAGAGAAGCTCATGTAATTTAGCTCAAATCAGCGTCCTCCCTCCTCCTCCTCCTCACTTTCCCTCCGCTCAGATGGAGAGTCTAAATATCACTGCTCTCTCTCGCAGCAGTTTGTTAGTGGAGCACGCCTCTGTGTTTTTCTAAAATCATCTATCAAGGTGAGATCTGTGGGAAAGAGCAGCGCCTCGGGCTTCCTCTCCGTGTGCTTATGAGGTTTTATTAGGTCCCACAGGACCACTGCTTTGGTGTGTATTAAAAACAAATGGAACTTACAAATTACACATTACAGCCTCCACAGGCTCATGCATCCACCTTCCTGTGTGTGTTTTTGTGGACATATGTGGCTGGTAAATGAAGGAATGTGCTTGTTTCAGAGAGGCGGCGCTAGCAGCTCTGTGTGAGCACCGCAGCCATGTTGAAGGTTGGTCACCATCATCCGTCCGGTCATTCTTAGCCATCAGGTCAGTTAACAGAATTACTACTAAAACCACCCAAAAACTTTTAGATTTCAACCAAATAACTTGTTGGATTTTATAGAACTTTGTTCCAGATTTATTGTAAAAAAAGAATACATTTCTCGTGTGATATGTGCTCAGAGAAATGCCGACAAATATGGTAAAATATTAAATACAAACTAAAAATAAGAAAGATTTAAAATTTTTATATTTAACATCCTCTTTAAAAATGTTTTCTGCTTTGCCTTTAGATGACATTTGTTGTGAATTGGAGCTATAAAAATAAGCTGAATTAAAAATGTTATGCAGAATAGAAAAATAAAACAAATACATGTTAGTTTGTTTAGACCTTCTTTATGCTCTCGATGGATATAAAACACAGAAATCTGCATTTGAGCTGCATGTATAAATAAAATACATTGATGAGTTACATTTACTATAAGGCTCTAATATTTGTTTTAAAAAATACATTTTTTTATATCCATACTTTTACAGACTCATGTTTCTCAAAGCATTGATGTAAAGTTTTTAAGGACAAAGCTTTCTATAAATAAGCTACAGTTCCTTTGTATTCTGCTGCTAATACCTGGACAAACCTCGCCTGGTCTGACTCCTGAGCTGCACCTGTTGAATATCTGCTCAGACTGGAGAAGTAAAAACTAAACGTTAATTGGGTGTAAATTCAGAAGATGCTCTGCTGTGTAGATGATAAAAATCGATATTTATAACGATGGTAGGCTTCTCCAGATTATACTCAAAGAAATGATCGGCTACTTAAGAAGTTTAAAATGTAGAAATATCTACTATATATACGAGAGGAGAGAATTCAAATATTATCTACTATATAGATATAGATATATATTTAGAATTGTGTGTGTGTGAAATTTTAAAACAGTAAAGCTAAACTTCTCTACTTTTCCAGCTTATTTCGCACCAAGCAGGATAACAGTTCAATTATTGATAGCGGTGAACTGTGCAGCAAAGCAGGAGGGCTGTTTTTTTTCTACCAAATGTTATGTTCAGACACCCACTGGGGAAGTGCTGCGAAGGAATTGTGGTTTATTTCGGTGTTTTCGGCTCTGGAAAAATGAGACCAAAAAGATTAATGGAAAAAATAAAGGAAGCGATCCGATCTGTGAGTTCAGAACCAGAGTAAAGAACAAAAACTTAAAGCAAACAGTCAGACAGACAAATGCAAGCACAATATTTATAGGCCCCAAACTTTGATAATTAAAGGACCAACCAAGGAGTCTGATACGACTCGACACCCACTCAGCTATTTACAATGCTGTTTGTGAAAGATAAATTGTTTTACCACTAAAAAATAGATTTGAATGCTGACATGAAAATGCAGATTGTGTGAAATTGGTTGTCACTTCACCTCATCGGGGTGCTTCTCAAGTCCACACCATAAACACACATCCACAGTCAAATTATCTCCACTTGGTGAAGAGATTTATTTTCAAGAGTCAGAAGTTACATATGAAAAAGCCAGTAATGTATGTGCTGGAGTTTCCAGCTGCTATGGTCAATCAAACCATTTTGGCTGCTGGAGCAGAAAGTTTCACATGTGTTCCTTTTTTTTATGACTGCAAAAAAAATTACAGAAAGTTATTTATTTTAGCGAGGAGAAAATTCAAATATTATCTGACGTGAATAAAGCCAAATTATCTTGCTTTGAAATTGTATCCTCCAAGTTTTCAGAACATTTCTGGCTCCAAGCCACCAGAGATGCATTTTTTTCCAAATGAATCCAAAAATTAATAAAAGATCCGGTTTTCTACTTAGGATTCTGAGCAGTTTCTTTCCAGCACAAATGAGTCAATTTACCCTGTGCTATCCTAAGTATCTGCATGGTTAGAGACTACAAAACTCCTTTTTTTTAAATGGAAAAAAAGGAAGAATGATAATATTGGGATGAGCCGCACACAGACGCAGCAGAGGCTCAACGAGGATGAGGATTTTCCATTGCCCACCCTTCCTATTCATCCCCTTCCTTTCTAATTTAATGACTCAGAATTGTAACTCCAACGTTGTTATCATTCAGCAATAGCGAGTAATGAATAGCAATTAAGGTTTTCAAAGGAGGGAGTAAAGCTTGAGAGACGCTGCTTTTCACCCAGAGATGTTGAAGCGCTGCTGCTGTTGGAGAAAAGCTCTAATTTATCCATCCAGCTGTTTTTGGTAAATAACTTTTTTTTGTATGTTTTTCTGTTCAGACACAAACACTCATTCTAATATCCAACACCTCTCCGGCTTCCTCAATGAACTGTAATAAACGGTAATAAATTACTTTGCACATTTTGCCCAATGATTGCTCTTTCTGGGGCCGGGCGACAAAGTGCTAATTAACTGGATACGAATGAAATTCTGGAGCAGCACGGTACCGGCGGCGGGGGGGGGAGAGAGACAAATGCGATTTGGTTCTGTCGTGAGCGAGTGGAAAATTGCTGTGTAAATTGGAGGTTGTTGCTGCAGAGCGTTTTTCTGTGTGCTTACATTTCATGGGTGAGAATCCAATCTCACAGGACAGCATGTGCGGACTGCCCTCTCTGATACACTCCGCCGTCCTCCACCTACTCTATGATAGTGCTCTAAAAGCTCCCCCCCAAATCTCTGCACACACACTGCTAGTGACAGAGAGAAACACAAACACATATTTCAAAAGGTAAAAGCGATTGTCAGGCCCAGGACACAAGGAGAGGAGGAGGTGCCGCTGAGGTGAAGATGTAAGCAGGGGCCGCCTGGAAATTTGACTCATCTTCCAATTCGCCAAATTCCCCCGACACTTGATTTCACACAACGTAAACACAGCAAATTCTAATTGTCTCACTTGTTTGCTCCTTTTACTCCCCTTCCTGCATATTTGCGCCGTGCTTTTAGCAGCGTGTAGTGGCCACTTGAGTCAGAAAAATACCCCCGCCGCCTCTTCTTCCACCTCCTCCTCCTCCAGACTCCCTCATTGTCCGTTTTCGCCTCTTTGCACTTTTTCATCTGTGTCTGCAGTGGCCGTTTTTATCTATGGGTGCGGGCAGTTCGGGGGGAGAATTACGGTGACAGAGCCATGGAAATGATAGGCCGGCAGTGAGATATCTCTGCCTCATAAATTCTACATTGCTCAAGATAATTTACGACGGGAGGTTTGTGTGCGTAAGACAGACAGTGCTCCACGGTATCCATCCACTCCAAAGCCTCCATTCACTTCAGCCCTGCAAGAGCACTCGATTTATCGGATTTATTTTCTCATACGTTCCTCTGGTTTCCAAAGCATCACTTTGAATGATTAGGATCATTTTTTTCCCCCTCACCTTTTTATTTTTTGCTCTGAATATGCCTGGGTATTATTTGTTCTGTCAGGATTATTACAGATAAAAGAGCAGACTAATAGATCTTGTGCCGCGTGTCTACGGCTTTACGATTGAGAGGCCTTCACCGTGAGGGATTCTGCCATCAGCAAAGGTCATCAGCTCCCCTGATTGTGAGCTATGTGTGTGAGGCCAGGCCAGAAGGCAAGAGGGCTCAGAGATTAGTGATCATTCTCTGTGAATATATCTTCTTTAGCTCTTTGCATGTATGAAACCAGTCGACTTTCAGCCAACGTCCAACAAACATCAGCGTTTAACAATCTAAATATCCAACTTTTTCGGTTCCTTATACTTTCTTGTCTTCATTTTTACTTATCTTATAGAGAGGTAACACTATTTATCCAGGACTTATCTTTGGGATAAATGATTGGACAAGACTTGGATTGGAATAATTCAAACTTAAATATCCCAAAGAAATATAACGTGATTTCAGACTCTGCAGCGATTGATTTACACCTCTGAGATTTTAATTTAAAGCAGCCTTACTTTAACCAACTGTTTGATCTAATTGGAAACGGCATTAATGTTATGGAGATAAATTCTCTGATGTTTTGAAGGTAAATCATCAAAATGCCAGAGGAAATATGGAAAACTCTGGTCAGCAATTAAAAGGGTTTGATTGCTGTAATTCCTGTAAATATTTTTATTGATTTCTTGACTTTTTTTGTTTTTTAGATTTCTGTTAGTGTTCTATGCTTTAGTGGATTTATTTATTCTGGATTTATTTGCCAAATTATTGACTTCTTTAGTCATTTAAAGATTTGAGGTAACAAAAGGTTTGGGTCAAAGTTATCCCATCGTAAAAGTTTAAATATCAAGGATTCCTTCTGGGTGTTACTGCATTACTACATTTATTTGTGTATTTTGTTTTTATTAGTCCTGACTTTTAGAAAATATAGTGTTAAATTACACCTAGAAAAGGAACCAGACTAAATGTTTTATTCCTAGTTTGCAACATACTGCTCCCATGGGTCACTTACACTCTTGAATTGATTTTATTTTTATTTTTTTTTCTAACTTAAAATTCTCAGTCAAAGACAAATTAAAAATAAAATAAACAAAACTAAAAGTGATCCTGAAATTAAATCATCCAATATTAGACTTGCTATTGGTTGTATCTGGAAAAGTTAATGCATGTATGTATTTAATATAAACCCACATTTTTTATATTTATTTTCTTTTTTCAGAGTGATATAAAAAAAAAAAAACTTTATTGAATGGTATATTTCTGCTAAATCTGAATTAGACTTAAAGGAATAGAAATAACCTGGGCTGAACAGAACAGACTCTGTTGTACATAATGCAGATCTGTTTCCATACAGGTTAACCTCTAATTTATTTATTGTTGCTGTTTGTCAAATCCAAGCATTAATTTATTAATAAAAAGGTTCTGATTTTCATTTTTTTAAGGGTTTATTAAACACTAGGAAAAACCCTGTTAAATTACGTAGTAGAGTTTATGAAAGGGTTTCAGTTTCTCTTAAATCTATCTGTCTCTCTGTCCTTGATTTGAGGAAAAGCTAATTTACCTCTAGTGTGCAACTAAATGATCGGGACATTTTCTTAAACCGTTTGCTTCTGGACTTTTGGTAACATTACATTTATTCAGACTAAGGCACTAACTTGAGCAATAAAGATGGCAATAATATGCTAAAAATTCATACTTTTTTGGCACTTTCTTCATTCAGAATTAAAGTCACGCATCAGTTGGCTTTAGACAAGAAAGCATTTAAGGCCAGGGAGGGAAAACATGGAGCCAACCATGTATACGTTTCAAAAAAGAAAAAAAAATCAAAATTAAAGCACAATTAAAATGTTGGTTTTAGAAAAAAATACAATTTAGATTTTGGCAAAACAGCCATGTTCATAATTTTTACTCTAATTTTTTTTATTTAAAATAAGACAATCCACATTATTTAACATATTAGGTTCAAGCATCAATGTCAGTTTGTTGGGATTAACACAAGAGCTCATTTTTATCTGCTGTCCTGAGGCAGGTAATAAACACTATTACAATAAACACTAAAAACAAGCCTTGAGAAACCTACAGTCTTCCTGCTGACATGTCTGGTTAATTTTCAACCAATGTTTCAAAGAGTTTTTAAAGTTGCCAGTAGATGCCACGGTTCTTGATATGAGCTGGTAGCACCAGCTGGAGCTGCTGTTCAATACCTGCGTCCCTCTGATGGATGCCACCATCTGGCCAAATTCAGTCTTGCAACTCTGTATTATCAAAGCTCAATGTACAAAAAGTAAAACTGTGCTGGCCTTGGGCACCAGTTTTCTATCATTGTGAAAGCAACCGGTTGGTTTGAGTTTTTTTCTAAGGTTCAAGTTTGCCTTTAAGAAAATTCAGAAACCAGTAAAATGCACAGCCAGGTGTTGGCTAAACGACCCATTCTGCTCCACAATACTTCAATAAAAGCACTTTGAGTCTTTATTGAAAAAACTTTTTTGTTGCCATCTACCTCCTCGGGTGTGTGGCTTTCCTAGCCGGGTCTGAATTTCCCTGCCTCAGTTCAAGGCTGATCTAATGGCTGCAGGCCCCTGGGCAAGAGAACTTTAAAATTCAGTTAGCTACAAGTTTAGATCTTAAGGCTTTATTTGACTCGAGTCAACATGTAGACGTAGAGGCCCTTGTGGCCTTTATCAGTATCAATGCCCTGTTGTTTTCCAGCTAGCCGGTTAACAAAACAGACGTCTTAGGGGACCAAGGGCAGTCTGGTGGTGGTAGAGTGGTACAGTTTGGGCTTCGGTGGCGCTCGGGAATTACTCTCCTGATCTTCATGTAAACCAGCCGCTTGTCTTTGTAGTGAAGCTCTGTAGGGGTTCCAATCAGGGCCAGTATTCCCAACACGACTCTGATGTCAGCGCACCTGCTTATTTCCACCGCATACCTGTGTCGTTTTAACTAGACAGGATGCACAATGGAAGCAGACAAGGCTCTTTCACAGGGGAGTTAATCTAATCTACTCGCACTCAACTTGGACATTGGCTGTCACTGACACGCCTGCGTCGTCTCCAATAAACCAGGTGAAGGCAGAGCACTTCCACTACGGCTCTGCAGGTAACTGGGGCTGGCACTCTGCTGGGCTTTCATGTTAACCCTCCCCGGCTTCCATCCAATCATTAAACATGAGCATTCATTCTCAATTTGGGGCTCCTCTTCAAATCAGTTACTTTTGCTGTCGTCTTGGCTCAAGGAAGCAGCAGTGATGCCGCTGACAGCGGTGGCTCCCGAAAATACGTACCTTGCTACTGGCTGCAGTGTCGTTTTTTTGAGGTGCTTTGAGACCTAAAAACCACCAGGAGGCAGATGTTAACACACCTCCTGCTTCTTCTCTCCCCTCATGCTGCATGTAAAAGTGTGTGTGCACACAGGTGACGAGTCGGTGTTTCAAGTGCTCAGCAGCAGGTTATTTCCTCTGAACCAGGGCCCTTATTTAATGGTAATTGTAGCAATTAGCATGTGAATGAGGTAAGAATGGGATAATAGAACTAAGATAAATATTGATGTTAATTCACATTGGTGAAATTGTGTTTATGTGTGCGTGTTGCTAGGGGAGGCGGGGTGCATAAGTTCCCGTAAATTTATCCCGAACTCTCATTTGCATGCATTAACGCTGGAGCAATTACGACCTCAAACAAAGAAAAAGAAAAAAAAAGCATCTACGCTGCTGATGTTGTCGAAAATAAATCAATTACTTTTTTGAAGGCTGCTGTGTCATATGGGGAAGAAAAGTATTTCCAACTTTTTCTGTAACCCCCAAGCCTTATTTGGTTTGGTGTGTGAACCAGTCAGCAGCTGTTAGGAGGGTTAAATGACATCCATCATGTGTCTGACAGCTGACCTGAGGATGAGGCTCTTCATTCTGACTTTGTAATAGCAGCAGCTTCGCCCACAAAATGAGACAGATGACCTTGCCAGGTCCATTTCATAGGCTCCCGAAAGCTCGCTCATTGCAGGTGTATAACAGGTGATGGGACTGTGTCATTTTCCCTCTAAGAGACTTGAGGGTAGTTAAAGGGAAGATACACAGAGCTCTGTTTTCCAGGGGTTGATGGCTGAAGAAGACCAAGTGACCAGAGATGGCCCACGCTGGGAGGTAACGGGGATCTTGGTGGGCTGCTGGGAGCAGATGGTTGTTGGAGTGGAATAAAAAAAACAGCAATCCCAGAAGTCTGTTGCCATCTGGAAGTTGTGCAGGGAAAGAGCCACTATTACCCCTCATGAATCGAACCAAACACAATCAACTTAGATGCACCTGAAAATATACCCCAACATTCATGATGTTGCCCCCCACCCTCCATCACCACCCTCACCCCACCCTGTCTCCTCCTTTTAAAGAAAAAGTGTGAGCCAGGGGGAAAAAAAGCAAAGGAAAGAGTGCAGTGCCAGGGGCGGGCGGTGGAGAAAACCTCATTTCTTCCGGCGTGCTGCAGCGAGTGGGTTATTGAGGTGGCTGTAATTTGATAAGGAGAGGAAACTCAATGGACTGTGAGCAAGTCAGCAGTTTGAGGCCAGTCACATTTCTGATGTGATGTGGAGGAGGTGGTGGTGATAGTGGAAGGGCCCAGAGCTGGGTTCCCTGACACTGTTGGCTCTTGCTTCACTCTGTAAAAAGAAATGGGAAGACGAGCTGGGTTTATCCTTCTTAGGTCCAATTTTCTCTAAGTCCGAGTTGGAGGTGCATTCCCAGGCAGATGGGCCATACACGTCTGTCTCTTGAGTTTAATCCGCAGATCTCCCCACCTTCCCCCCTCTTTTTATTTCCCGCCTTTATCCCCACCTTTCCCTCCGTGCTGTGAATTTTAACTCTACCCACAAAGTCACTTTTTGTTGTTGTGGCTGTTTCTCACTTGCTAGATAAGAGACACAAGTGTGATCAGCGGATCCTTTGAAGTTCCCATAAATAATCGGGCGGCGTGGTCTGCTCCGGAGCCCTCAGCTTCCAGTTCAGATCAAAGATTAGCGTCACGTCGGCCTCAGCCCTGGAATAAAGCACTTTATTGGATTCCAAAAGCTGGGCAGGCAGGCCCCCTTCCTCTCTCACAGAGGGTCCCTCGTCAGACACAAGGCCCGAAGACTTTCACACGCAGCCGATCGAGCTGTTTGTACTCCCAGGATCCACAAGAAAGAGAAAACAAGAAAGCCTGAACATTGCTGACTTTTTAATCAACAGCACGTTCAGAGGCAATCAGTAAACCAAGGCATGATGTCTGAGAAATCTCTTTGAGGGAAAGAAATGGGGCAGTGGGATTTTTGAAGTTACTGTTAAACAGGCTGTAAAATGCTCCCTCAGACCTGCGGGGGCTTTTGTAAGTAGTCGGAGCCGTTCACACATGAGCGGACTCCCTCATCTAGCTAAAGGCAAAGTCAATCTGTGGCCGGCGTCTGAGGGCGAAGATCCGCCATCACAAAGGTCCGTGCTGGTGCTCTATGTCTCCTGGTCACTCATACATCTGGGTGCGTGCTTCACGTTAGAAAGCTGCCGCCAGCAGTCAGATGTCTGAGCTGGTGTGTTGTTAGAAATCACTTAAAAGGAGGGGGGCTCTCTCAGCCTTATGTGGGGGTTATGAACAATGATGTGCCCTACATGTATGATTTGCTCCTAGTAAGACACGGCACATGGGGGCAATAGGGGCGCCTACGAAACCCTCTGAGGAGCAGAATTATCTTCTTTCATGCTCCACCCACTCTCAACCTTTACAATAAGTGTCCCGCACCACTCAATGGTAAGAGTTATTGTCAAGACTTTACGGGTCTACAGGAGCATCAACAACACTGTGTAAAACATTAACAGGCCTGTTTAATATCCTCATCCTCCGTCGCTGCGGCTCTCCTAGCATAGCACATTTTTGACAATAGGTAATACTCAAATCGCTCTTGCAGAGCCTAAATCCCCATAAAAACACATCTCATCATGGCAGCTGTATTCTCCGGGGATTTGATGTTCATGTCATGAAAAGCCATACTGTGCAAAGCACACTGAGGCGCCCACGCTAAGATTAGGCTGGTCATACCAGCTCTCTCAGTTTCTACATTTCTTCCTTTGATTTGTTTTTTTTTTATTCTTTTGAAATATACTTGGTAAACAGCTAAGGATTGCACCAAGGGGATGGGTTTTATGAGCAGCAACAAAAAAAAAAAATCTAAAAAATCCTTCCTGCAAGATGGAAATTATTGCTACCTGAGAAGTCATTTAGAGTTGTACAGAGAAGAGCTGACTGAGCCAAAGATGAGATGAAAAATAATTATGTCAGCAGACACTATCTCCTCACATCACCCCATTGCTCTGCTAATTGATAAATGATGTCCGTCGGTTTCATCAAGGTCAGCGTACAATTAAAACTTTCACGATTTATCAGGCGAACAGTAGAAACCGGAATCGGCAGGGATTGATGTGTGATGACTAACATGTAGCCACCATGTATTTAGGCTTTGACCCGAGTGGCTTACAGAGGACACAGTGAGTTTGGACAACGTGTCAGACATGCACGTTGAATCCATCGTTGCACATCTTTGGCAGTCGGTCCATATTTCAATATATGCTAATGTTTGGTTTTCTGCCACTGTGGCTTTTTTCCTTCATGCATCAGCAAAATAAGGGGAAACTTCACCAGAGAAACAATGGCTGTCTGTCCACATCTAATAAAACATTTAACTCTAAAGGAAAACAATTTAATCAAAACTATCTACCCAACGTCAAGCATCTCTCAGACTGCCAAAGGAAAACTATACTATGATGTAATGACACCTTGTGACGTGACTAGCAAACTACAACCAAAATAAGTGGCAGTTAATAGCCAAAAAAAACGGACACTTCAGGGATGATGTTCTATGAATGTCCTCTGGACCACCTGAATGTTGATAGATGCTTTGGATGGGATAATCAGCACTGTTAAAAATATGCTGAGAAGTTTTATTTTCATATAGTTGTGTATGATTAACGGTAATCCAAGCCGGTAAAAGATATTGAAATCCTAAGGGATATTTTTATTTCAGGGTAGATTATAATTCCATGCCCTGTTGCACATTGTTTTTAGTTGAAAAATAACTAAATAATAATATAATTAAAAAATAATCCAGACTCACATTTCTCGGCCAGCTTTCAGGCCACTTGTGATACAGAAACTTTAACATCCTTTAAAAACTGAAATATACATAAGTAAAAGATTCTTAAAATCATAATTGCCCTTAATTTAAGCAGGTGCATAAGATGATCTGTTATTAGAATTAGTATTTTTACCCACTTTAACTAAGATGATGGATGTTTTGTTTTCTTATTTTAAACATAAATAATCTTAAAGCATTTATTACATAAGGAAGAAAACTAGTTTTCAGAAATGAAATGATCACAGCAATGAGTAACATCAAATATCTCCAACAAAACATTGGTGGTGTTTTTATTTTTTTTCTAGTTCGAGGTCGGATTACTGCCTCGTCTTAATCTGAGAAATTAAAAGCTGCACATGTCCTCCATGATTGGCTGTGAGATAAGAACGGGGATCATATCTGCTGTAACATGAATTCAGAGATCCTGGCAGCTGTGAAATGGGAACACTCTGCCAGGCCATCGCAGTCGGCATACAGCCTCCAGTGCTGTGTGTTTGGGCGGATTTCCATTTTCAGAATCTGCATTACCTTTGCATATGAATTAAAAAGGTCATTACAAAGTCTCCTTTTTGATGTCTGAGTGATAAATAATATATATATAAGCTTTTGCAAGATATGCTCTTTCAAGTCCTATCTGTGGATCTTTTCTGAATATATGCGCTACATTACTGTGCATGCACATCCCCCCATGCATACTAGCGATGTATGTTAATGACTGTAATGGGCTGTTCTGTTTCCATTTAATCGGAATCTAAGTTCTGGGATACAGCTGTGTGCTCAGTGGTGTCAGGGAATCTTGTTCTGGCCCAGCTGAAAGCCGCACTCCCAGCATCCCAGGGACAAGACTCAGACGCCTGCTTGATTGCACTCAGCAAGTGTGTGTAGAAAGGAGAGGTGTCAGGTGAAGTTTAATGTTGGTAGAAGAGAAATCTCAGCGTGAGAGAAAGAAATACGAGAACTGTGCTTGATGTGTGGTGGTTGAATCCTTGCAGCGTTCGTTTCAGATGTTTGGTGGATGTTTGACGAGGGGTTGTTTTTTTTTTTTTTCCACTTACACGTATGCTTCAGTTTTATGGGGAAAAAACCAAAGAGATTAAGCATATTTTGCTAATATTCTATCAACTGTAATGAGTTTCATCAAATTTCAGTGTTTACTTCTGTTCATGTCTCTTTCCCTTCATCTTCCCTGTGGAGTTTCATTGGCTTTCCCTCCCCAGCGCAGAGTAGCCCATCTAACTGAACCTGATACTGAGATTTGTGCAGCTAATTCCCTGCACTCACACAGCTCAGTGTGGTGTCATAATTGGCACACCATTGATTTATGTCTCCTCTTACAGCGCCCTGAATGGCTGATGAGTCGAGCTTCCTGTCATAATAGGCCTTGTCCAGGCCTCTTGCCGCTCGGCTGCTCACCGCACTCCTTCCTGTCCCCGGCTATTTGTTGTGGCTGAAACCCGCCTGAAACTATGTTAATTTCCTTTTTACACGGGGACAACATGGGACAAGCACTCATATATTACCTAGTAGTTAATAACATTCTTTACATTTCGGGTCTTTAATGGGATTTGATACCACATACTCCATGCTGCCTAAGCTATGCTAGCCAGTAATTACATTGCAGTTGTCTTGTAATTTGATGCAAGACTAGACTAGAGGTTAATGGCTTGAGCACATAGTTTTTTTTCTTTCATTAAAAGTGAGAATCTTTATCAGTGTAACCCATGGTTAAACCAGAGAGCCATGCTGGAGAACAAACCAGCAGGAGACTCTGGCGCCTGTCGGGAGCTGGCTTCTCCCCAGGGGGTTCTGTAATCTTGTTGTCCCATGGTGGGAAATGCAGATGGGGGGGGTGGAAAAGGAGAGCTGCATCCCCCCGAGAAGCTCCAGGCCCCCGCTTGGAACGCTCTGCACCATCTTCCCAACAAACTCTGCACTCCCAAAATTCTCTAGGTAAGCAGTAAAGGTGCATAAGTCATCACAATCCCCACTCGCAGGCTCTGCCCTCATCGATTTGTTTGTTAGATCCAAAGAGAGAGAGAATGGGGGGATGGAAAAAATGTGGCTGATGAAATTGAGTCCTCCGTACTTTCTGCTGTGCGTTGATGATTTTGTGACATACAGTTATCGTCTTGGGCTCGGCTCTGCTTTATATTTGCATGTAAACAAACAACACAATCCATATTAAGCCTGTGTGAAATGAGAGATGTATGAAAAATGTATTGAAAGCTTCAAGCTATGTGTCTGGTAAGAATAGCTCAACTGTATATTCTGTCCTGATGTTTTTACTTTTGTCTTCTTCCTTGCATTTCATTAAAGTTTCAGTTGGCTGGCTCTGGGAAATCAGATCACCGAGGCAGGAGATGCACTGAGATAAGACCGAGGAAGGCAGGGTAGGTGCAGGGCGCGACAGAGCTGAGTCAAGGTTCGCCCGGGTCACGAGTGATGAGCTGGAGAGCGAGCAAAGCTAAGATCAGTGGAGGGCTTTAGCCCGGGGCGCCGACTCCTTACATTCACGGAGCTGCCGATCGGACAGGCGGGGCCCAGGCCAGATGAGCTGTCAGGCAAGAGTCGACGCAACCACGGGAGGCTGTGTGAGAGCTGCAGCACGTGGACGGGAGTGGAATAAAACAGAGAGGAGTGGCAAGAAGGCAGGCAGAAAAACCCCGGACCTTGTGTTTCTAAAGCCCAGCTCATACATTGCTAATGCCCAGAGTAATATGGGTCTCATTCATAATGGATAAACCCCTGGCCCCTGCTTGCAAAGTATATCATGCGCACTGTAAAGAGGTTAAAGATTGGGTTATGTTTGCCGGGAATGTGGCGACCACTTCTGGCCCGAGCATAAATGTATGCTGTTGTTGTGGCTGTGAAAAGCAGGGAGCGGCCGCTGCAGTGGAAGACTGGAGGAGAAGGTGCAGGTCTTGGGTGGGAGGTACAGTTTTAGGTGAGCCTGTTGACACTGGCCAGTGCTGTTTGGTTGCATGTGAAGTAGCAAAATCAGGTGAGTGGTTAGACTTTGCTGAAGGGTTTTATTGTGTCAAACATTTCTCTTGAATTAGAAGGAGTTTTCATGTGTTGATGCATGAAAACTTAAAGAAATATCCCCCAGTGTCTGTGAAGCTTCCATCCAATAGATCCAGTCAAATAAAAAGGCAACAGTCAGAATTTAGGAAAAGTTGAACCATTGCCCTGCAGGTCCTTAGTGTGCCACCAACACTCTTTAGTCTTGTGACATTTGGGCCAAACATGGCACAGTGCAGATGAGGTGAGCTGCTATTTGAAGATAGAGCATTTGTGAAAACACTTCTTCTTCCCACTTCTTGCTGCGTGACTGTGCACATAAATCAGCCGTCCAGTTTGGCCCCATTATAGAGCACTTCTTCCGCCACCACCGGCCTCCTTTTCCTTTGCTCTGCTGCCTAAACAATGCATGAACCTCTCAAAGGGGAAAAATGCTGTACCACTTTGCTAATGAATATTTTATAGTGTGTAAAACTATGTACGGCTCCTCTTCAGACTAGCCCCCTTTTTTGCTTTGCCACCCCCAAAGAGGCTGTTTGTCTCTCCTGTTGGGTCAAAGATCGCTCCAATTCATCCAAGACATAACATCACTTGTTAAAGGAGCCTTCCAATCAGTTCCTGCAATAAAAACAGTGATGCTGTGGAAAATTAAATGTGCTGTAATTCTATTTCATGGAATCAAGCCTGTCAAATTACATGCAGTACAGTGGAGCCCAAATAAGGCGAGGCAGGAATGTTAAGAGTCCAATAAAAGTTGAGACCTTGTGAAAATAATGCACCACAGAACTGAGGCTGTGGCTTCATTTGTGCCCACAAGTCCACGCAGCCACATTCTATGCTCCACCAATCAATCGGGAGCCATCTTAAGGCTAAGGGATCACAGAGCATTCCTCTTAGGTCACTAATCTTTGGGTTAATGGTTTCAGTACGGCGCCATGGCTTTCAGCGTCAGATGTCCGTTTGGGATTCCTTATCTTAGCACACCTCTGTCCTGTGCTGCTCTCCCCCTCTAGTTTGGTTGCATTTGTCAAAAAAAAGAACTTTTTTTGTTTTGCAACTTGCCCACAAACCTCACCTCTCTGGCTCTCTATTTCCGATTTTCCCACTCGCTCACTCTGTCTCTCCCCAATACCTCCTTTCTCCATCTCTTTCTTTCAATTTCTCCCTCCCTCTCCTCCCCTCTCTGCGCTGATCGATATTTGGGGCTGAATTGGCTGAAAGGGGAAAAGAGGCCTGTAAAATTGAGGAGACAGGCAGTTGGAGGGCAGCCAGCCTATCTCCCTGGCTTGTTTATGCTTCAGGAATGATTCCCAATACCAGATAACCTGCAGTAACGTCAGCATGTGTCTGTCTTGAGGGATGGCCATGATCCGCCAATTTCTAATTATTGGCTGGGCGAGCACTTATCTGAACAATATTTATTGTTATTAAAAATCTCACTTGCATTGCAAATGAGGCTGCTTTTCATTTTGCACCCAGGAAGGCAGAAGGTTTTATATAAGGTAGTAAAGGAAGGGAGCGCAGTCTATGCATCGTGGTGCTCTGTATCTGAGTATGTGCACAAAGGGGCCCCTTGGGGAGTTTGTCTTCCTCTATTTGTGTTTGTCAGGGGATTTTTTGTGGCAAACACGCACTTCATCACTTTGACATTGATTAAAAATACATGGCCCTATTCTCGAGGACAGTCGGTGCACAAATCAGCACAGTGTTCAGTTGAGCTCTTGCTCCAAAGCTCTCCAGCTCCTTCTCCTCTGGTCTCAGTGTCCAGGCCTGTGCTTGTTTAATTGCAGTGCTGCTCTGGGCGGCGTACCAGCAGCTTGTGGGGCTGCGAGTGCACATCCATCCGTCAATGCACCGCACCATGGCCCACTGCTCGTGCACACACATACATCCCGCATCCGGCCGAGTTGAAGGAAATGCTCAGTGTGATCATTATTTTAAAAGCAATCAGTCGTCTATGATGAGCGTTCTTTCCTTGATGCATTGTTCGGTTTGAGTGGTTTCACCTGAAGATGACGCTGACACCAACGTGCTCAGTTTAAAACAGCCTCTGCTTCGTTTATTGTTTCGTTCTTTGCATAATTCCCCCTTCGCCTCTCTCCATCCAGTCCCTGAGTGACTCTCTTGTTTCCTTTGGCTCATCTGTTAAATGGGAGATCAACCATAGTTAACTTGTATGAAAGTCTCTTCAGTGGGGGGGGTGTCATAAGACCAAACAGCCATCTAAGTGGCGATCTGCTGCATGCTGTTTGTCCAAGCAAGTAATATAAACTTGCGTTTTGTTCATCGTTGCGTTTTACTGTACCCACTTCCTCCCTCAGCTAATTCGGCCCCTCCCACTCATTCCACTCCCTGAGCATCTGGTGTGGTCATCCATGCCTAATGGGCTTACAGCAAGGCCCGTTTTCAAGCCTTGCCAGCAGAATCGTTGCTGCATCAGTTACTGTGGGGCCATTTTCCCTGGGATAGCTGGGTGGTGGCAGAGGCTCAGGCAGGGCAATTAGAGGGTATATAGAGGGGTATCACATCTACTTCTCCCCCTACCTCCTCATCATGGCGCTGGGGTGGTAGGGCTGCGGATCGATGGCAGAACCTGGAGGGAAAGAGAGCTTCTTGATTAGGGAGGGATCGCTTGGAAAGCCCCAGAGAGGCCACAGCCACTTCTCCCTGTTCATTTTCCTCAGTCATTCACTATCTCCTCACCTCGGACACTCCTGCCTCCATTTGGGAAAAAAAGAAGGTATCTGTGTGTGTGGGGTGGTGTGTGTGTGTGTGTGTGCGTGCTACCTTTACCCTGACATCAGTGTGACATGGCACTTAATGGACTCTGCCATGTGAAACAAGCGCCCTCGGTTAATTACCTTGCCAAGGCCTTGGCCTTTCTGGAGCAGTTCATTCCCACTTGGGCAGAAGCTGATCCTGTGTGATTGTGTGTGAGCAAGGGAGTGTGTGTGAATGCACGTTTGAGCGAACGAGCTTTCTATTGTTGCTCTAATCCTCTGAAGTTGAATCAGATTTGGACTCTTCGCTCTAAAAAACAAGTGTTTTGTTGTCGCTCTTTGCAGAGATGCAGCAGGCGGAGACTCGAGGCGAATTGCTAACAAAGATCCAGCAAAGCTGGGGGGCTATTCTCGGAGTGCAGGGGCTGCAGCGGTACACTTCCTGAATAATCCTGCCTTCCTGCCTTCATTCATATGTCGATTAGCATTGAGTCTGTTTCATAAAGGCTCACATTTGACTGGAACTGACAAGCACATTGTTGACTAGTGCACAAAAGTCCTTTTTTGAACCTGTTGGTTTTCCCTAGAGCTCCATGAGGTGTTGAATCTTTTAACATTTAAAATGTTTCCCTAAAAGAATATTTGACTCTTTGTGTTCTTAAAATGCTCTTCTGTTAAATCGTCTGCAAGTTGTGGCTTCCAAAAGGAATATTTTTGGTTCTTCCAGTTTAACTCTCCGGTTGGCTCAGCCGACAAAGCAGCCGGACGTCTGAGACTCTGGGCAGCAGCTTCATGTTGACTGTCCAGCAGCTCTCAACTTAAAACAGGTGGTGTGGAATAAAATATTTAACAGCATTCTCTCAATCTACACGCAGCATTTAGTATCTTGTGCATCCCGCTCCATATGCTGCAGCAGTAACCGCTCGCCACGGTTTGAGGGTGTACACAAGCCTCCCACCGACACTGCTTAATACCAAGGTGTATTTATTCATGAAGTTAATGGCGGCAAACTGACATAGGTTCGACTCTGATCAGGGAGATTGTCAACATCTACAACAAAGGCTCTAAAGATGACGGATCATTTTAATTATTAATTATCTTTGCATGTGTTTTCTCACCCACGTGTGAAGCGGAGTCATTTATCTGCTTTCTTTATGTATATTTCCTTCCATCTTGGTTTAATTTTAAGACTTGTTAATTAAAGGGGAAAAAAGAAAAAGCACAACAGCAGCCTCCTTCACTGATGAACTCAAATTGATGTCGACACCGATCGCTTCAAAGATGCTCCAAGTGACAAAAGGAAACTTAAACAACGATATCACCGGGTAACTCTTTACATTGAGGTGTTCCCCTGAACTCGTATGCAACTTTATGCATGAATAGGCATTAATTACTTTGTGTATAACCCTCATCAGGACTGCACATCTTGTGCTCACTTTAATGCAAAAACAATGCATTAATTAATGCAGCAACCAAGGATTTTCAATCATTGTGATTCATGAGTTATTAATCATGTTCACGTCTTCATCAGAAGGGAGTCTGATGACTGCTGGATGAGCTGAGCAGCTGCAGGTAAAGTTACTTCCTGTTTCACTATTAAAGATAAAAACAACAGCTTGAAACCTAAACTGTGTCCTTTGAACTGAGTTCCCACTGGTATCATGCAGGCATCATATAAAACATTAGGCTTATTCATCTGAAGCAGACGAAGATGATGATGATGCCGCCTCATGTTCCCGGCTGCAGACGACAAGCTGCTAACTGATGCTGAATGCTGGATTTGTAGCCACGAAAACTTGTGCACTCTTCAGCCTTGTGAAGAACCTTGAGCTAAACCAGATGCTTTGAAGTATTCCCACCACCGGCCTTGAACTTTGCTTCACAAATATTGCAGTGAGTGTAATCTGCATCACATTTCAGAAAGCTGAGCCCTTGTCTCAAGCATTTTCTATCAGCCATGCTAGCTTTGTTTACTGTGGCAGGGGCGTCTGATGTCATCACAATCATGTGTGAAATCCTTCTCTGTCACAGTGATGCATTTAGCAACTGATTTTACATGAACCGGAACTTGCTAGAACCGATGGAGTTACCAAAAAAATTGCAGAATTCTGTCCCCATCGCTGTCAGAGGCTATTGAGGTTTTTGGCTGAAATTAGCAGGTTTTTTGTTGTTTTTCTTCTCGGCCCAGCCTTCCCTA
>JAUZNJ010033682.1:0-23409 GCA_034780135.1 Jordanella pulchra | reverse complement strand
CTGTCAGAGGCTATTGAGGTTTTTGGCTGAAATTAGCAGGTTTTTTGTTGTTTTTCTTCTCGGCCCAGCCTTCCCTATTGTATTCAGTGGCAATGTTTAAAGATCAGGTGGAGTGCATGCATAGCCAGCCACTGCCTCCATTTGCTTTAGATTGGTAACGTTTCATGCGATTTGTTGATAAATGTCTTTATTTTGTTTAGACTGAGACTTGTGTAACATCTGGTATTATAGTGCCAAGAAAAACAATATCAGCCTCAAAAAAGCATATTTTAGGGATCTGTTAGACAAAAATAAAATATTAGTTTTGGCTTAAAAAATTCCCAAACATATTGGTTGGTCTTTTTAATGAATACTGTGTTTTTTGTCCAGCTTCATTAATCTTATGTCATGAAAGATTTAAAGTTTCAGTTAGAGTTAACATTTTGTTAGTCGGTCACATCAGATGCAGCTTAAATTAACTTTGTAAATAAAAGTAAGGCTCTGCTTATAGCTGTCATAAAAAAATCCCAAAAGCAGTTATTTTAGTAAATTAAATGGAGATTTGACCCTTTGAAAAAATTAAACTGACTAAAAATGTACTTACCTTGTTGATATACTCTTTAGTTCTAAGATCAAATTAATTAGAAGCTTCCTCAAGTTAACTTTTATCCAATAGGTTGTGTATAATGTACAGGTTTGGAGATTTAAACCAGAAATGTATTTGCATTTTCCCTTTTAAACAATGAAAAAGCGGTTAGTTATGGCTCTGAGAGCCCGTCTGGAACCAAACTAATTTAGTCTGTGTTGACAAACTGCAGCTTAACTCAGACCTTGTAGTCCTGCTTTTTGTCACCAGGATGTTTCATATTCAGCTGCAGATTTATGGCCCGCTGTCCCTCGCTTCAGTGGGGCTACCCCCGTGTTTATCTCTGAATTACAGGTTGGGCCTCTAAATACACTTTATATGGGGTTGTCACCTGCTTGCTGAGATTTCCGAGAGCTGGCAATTTTTCAGGTGAAATCAAAAAGCTGTATCGATTGCACCGATGTGGAGTTCAGCTCCCAAAATGAAGTGCGGAGGTGATGTTGAAAGCTTGGAACTGAACTGAGGCACTTTGATCAGGAAATCTGGGGAGGAAACAGCTGTGACATGGTTGTCTTCACTGCAGATGAAAGGAGAGATGTTTTCTTTTCCTTACTGTCTGTACCTATTGTGCATTTACAGTAAACATTGTCTGACAGAAACTTTGTCTCTTTGAGATGCAAGTTATCCAGGATTCAGTCAAACCTGAATTTTTATGAGAGGCAAAAAAGGTTCTCTTAACGAGTTTACTGTTATTGGCTGCTTGTATCACAGATGGGAGACAGTAACTTTCATGTTCAGAAGTTTCATGTGATGGATGCTTGTTGAATATGTCTCTCTGTTACTCAGAAACTTCACAATGGAGTCCAGCCCAAAGCCAGCAGACCTCCATCTCCTGAGGTCTTCCATCCGTCATGGCTGATTATACAGCAGGACCTGCCAAAGCAGAGTGAGGCCTGGCTTTACCTCTGTCAGTACCATAGTGTGGATATACACTACAACGCCTCTCTTTCAAGCTCTCAGGCTGGTGGAGGCAGTAGAGACTTTGGCTGCTGGGCACATCTGCGCGGGGCGTCAACCGCCTTCATTAATGATGCAGCAGACGCTGCCTCTTCTTCTGCCAAGGCAGACAGAGAGAAGAGACGGGGGCCCCTGAACCGATCAGCCCACTGGGTTAGCCTCTAACAGCCGGGTTGGCCCCAGTCCTCGTCATCCTGTGTGCCCAACACTCCCAGCTTGCCTGCAGTCCAACTCCTCGTCTAGTTAGTCTCCAACCGCAGCCGGGGCTGAAAGTGAGCTGGTCCCAGAGCAGCTTAGGGGGGACGCAGGCAGGTGAGGGTGAAACAGGAGGAGGGCCAGTGACAGATAGTGGTTAAGGATGCCTCGACCGCACTTTAGCAAGCCGGAGAGATAAGCGACATCCTACTAGACAGGATCCCTCTGCTTTTACACACGTCATAGCTTTTCTTTTGAACTCATCTCATTAGTTTTTTTCTTTACCTGATGCAGTTTTCCAACCATTTGTTTCAAGCTGAAGACGAAATGTTTTTTTTTATCCAGGAAAAAAAAAAGTGAGTGGCAATTTTGATTAAAATCAACCAGCGAAGCTTTTTGAAAGTTGTGCCATCGCTGCCCTCTGGCCTTCCTTTATCAAAGCAGATACATGTACCAATTTGTAGCTCTGCCTTTCTCAGATAACAAGACGCTGTTACTCTCAGAATATCGTACTGGTAATCTTATGCAACCATATGAAACTCAGTCCCCTGCAGTGAAAACCTGAGAGGCTGTCTGGCTAGAAGTCACTACCTAAGCTCGTAAAGCTGTTTTGTTTTGGCTTCTGGAACTTATCTGCACTCGACTTCCAAGTGTTTTAAATTACTCTAATGTTGCGCATTTAACAGAAAATGTAAAACGAGAGCAATTTAAAATCTTATCCGCTTAGGGGCCGCTATGAGATGGATTCATCCCACACTCTGCACTGTAATTATTTGAGTGGAAACTAAAACACTCTTCAGTGGGGTTTTTGTTGCGCTCAGCATAAACTCCTAATGTGGATTGTGAGACGCATAGCGGCGTGATTGAAAGGTGTACTGTCCACAGGAGATGGTGTCTCACCATGCAAACTATCCCTCTTTCTCTCCATCTTCTCCCCAACCACTCGGAGCAAAGTGGCATTTCCATTTTAAGATTGCCTTCCAAGTCCCTTTGTGAGGGGAATCGAATTACACTGAAAAGCACCAATTGATTCTTTCGGAGCACAATAGTTTTCATCATTTAAGCCAATCCCAGCAGGTTTCGCTTTCCTTCAAGTACCTATTGAATCCGGTCCAAGGAGTGGTCGTGACCATTTCATTGTTTCAAAATGGGTAAATGAGTGAATGGGTGCAGGAAACACAGCTCTGACGAGCCCGTGTGAAGGCGGAGGGGAGGGGTCAAGAGTTCACCCTGTACAAGCTCCAGGTCCAGGGCATACATTTTATTCCTTTAACAGGTCGGTGGGCTCGTCACAGATTATCTCCCGAACCAGAGGGCTCTATTCAACGGTGGCGTTGAACACTGGACTCCAGCTCACTATAGCTGCTGAATTAGTAGAAGAGAAAGAACAGGTTCAAGTTTCAAGAAAAGATGTAGGAGAAGCTTGTTACATGCACGGCCCCTGTTCTGATGGGTGGAGGGAGTTTATCCTGGAGGTGTTTGATGAATGAGCGTCCACCCATACCCACACTGGGCCTCCGATTACCCTCTGAGGCCGGCATAATCTCAGAAAGGATGTGGCATGGTGGCGCCGAGCAGGAGGCGCCTCCCTAACCTCCACTTCAACATTGATGAAAGGCAGAGCAGGTGAGGAGTTCACATCTCCACTCAGGCTTTAATCAACTTTCCTGCAGACATGCAGGAATGTAAAGCAGAGGATGAGAGGCCGATGGCGACTCTGATGCTCTAACAAGCCCTGTTTTCTCCCTCTACCTCCTCCTCCTCCTCTTCAGCTGCCTTATTACTGGGGAATGGGAGCAAAAAGGAGGGATAAAACTCCTCCAACCCTATTCAGCAGCTTCTGACATCAACTGCCAGGTTTGCAGAAGATGGAGAGGAGGAGCCCAGCAGAGAGCCTCTGGACCAGACTCGGTATCCAACGTCTCTATGCTTTGACTGAGCTACCTGTGCAGACGGACAAAACGGGCGCAGGAACTCTGGGTCGTCAACAAAGGGTTTGAGTTGGATCTGTCGCCAGGAGCGGCTGCAAGTGATGTTTAGCCAGAGATACATGGACAAGATCCATGTGCTCTGTCACACCGGCACTGACGCTGCGTATCAGTGAGACACTCCAGCTCTCTTGTGGAGAAATGTCAGCCCCATGAGCTGGAAGCTAGGCAGATTGATTTCCTTTTTTTTGGACAAATATTACTTATTATTTCACCTGCAGCTGCAACACAGCAGAGGAACCAACATGTTCTTCAAGTTTGGAGGCAGGATGCAGGAAGAGGCGGCCTCTGTGATACCTGCCACCTCTAGTTTCATTCCTTGTTTAAAATCTGTTTCCCTTCAACGATGAGGACATTTAGCAGTAAAGACTTACAGGAATGACTGGTTTAAACTTTATAAAGTCGCACCTAAGAGAAGAAGGAAGGAGATCTTTGATCAAACATATATTTTTGGTAGTGTTTAACATTAACAAATAGGGTCTGTTAGTGAAATTCTTTACAGTTAGAAGGTAAAGATTTTTTAAGTACTAAAAAAACAGCTAATAGTGCTTTATTTCTTTGTGTAATCTAAAATCTAAGTTTTAAAAACTCCTGTTAACTCCTTTGTTTTTACATTTGTTAGATTGGATTTTTACTGTCAGAATAATAAATAAAATACAATAAACTGCATGAAAGGCTGATAAATAGTAAAACATTAATGAAACACATAGGGACTAGATGACTGGACTAAAAACCTCCTGTACCTGCACATGTGGAAACCTTACGGGCCGGCCAGAGGTACTTCCGTATGTTTGATATTTTTTCAGTGTTTTATGTTCTGAGGCAAAGCAAATTTAACGAAGAACTTTTTATAGACACAGTCAGTTTGAAAAAACACAATCAGAAACATGTTTTCAGGAAAAATTAAATTCTGGAGACGGTGTCATAAAACATTTGATATTAATATGTGAAAATATAAAAATCACCAGTAAACCCATTGATATGAGAAGCATTATAATAATAATAAATACAGAGAAAAAGCTAAATATCTGAAATAAAACCTAAATCATTTGACATTTAATTTTTTTTGGATAATTTTCTTTGCTCTAAAATAGAACTCTTAGCAGTCACATTACATTACAAAAGGTCGTGCATTTTTTATTTATTTATTTTTTATCTCTTTATTATTTTTTTATTTGTTTTTTTATTATTATTTTTTTAAATAAAAAAAAACAAAAAAAAAACCAGAAGATCATGCATATTATAGGAATGTTTAGAGAAAAAAAGCATAAATACTTTAAACATAAAAACTGTGCCATTAAACAAAGGATCATCGTTTCTGTCGTCCAGAGCGGAAATAACACCACAGGAAGTACTTCAGTGATATGTGACAGTCACGCAGTGGAGAACGACACCCTTTAGTCTTTCCAATATTTAGTCCTTTTCTTGCAGTAAATTATTTTTGTATCAGTAATCCAGCCAGGCAAGTTTGGTCTTTTGCCGTTTTTCTAAAGATGCATTAATTTTGATCAAAGCAATTTAATTAAAGACTGGCTGATTCATTGGTTAGCCGACTCAATGAGCCAATTACTGAGAATCTGGAGTTAATCTGCAGCTAGAAAAAAAGTTTTACAATAATAAAATTACTGCAGGCAATAATAGAGCAAAGTTCTTCAACCTGAAAGAAGTGCACCGCAAACAAATATGAATGTATATTTTGAAGAATGTACTAATTTTTAATCAAATACATGATGAATGGGAATAATTTCTCCTCAGCTGGGATTCAAAGGGAGCCTGAGCGATCACATTGCTGGAAGGAGAACTGTCATTTCCGGCAGCAGAGTCAAAGCACAGCCAGTAAATGAAGTTTAAGGCATCCAAGGAAATAATAAGACTTTTTCTGTGAGTGTGAGCAGCTCTGCTCTCTGTTTATGTGGGATGTTTTATTAAAGGCAGCTGTCTATTGTGTTTTCAAATGGAGCTCTCCTGACCTCCGCAGGAACACAGAGGACTGCTGAAATATTAACCAGCAGCAGAAATTGTCGCTTTGCCCGTTGCAGCCCGATCAGTCATGTGGCCTGGCTGACCCATGAATACTTCCAACCCCTGGCCTCCTCGTCAGGCTACATGATCAGACCCTGGTGGCTGCTTTTGTCCTTTTCCCGTCGTAATGTAGTATTTCATGCTCTCTTGGCCGATGTGCTCGATCAGCACTATTCCCTCTGTCCCTCTGCACCTCCCCCTTGTTCACCCCCGTCCATTTGCTCCCTCCATTGGTTCGACACGCACAGCGAAGAGCGGAGGACTTGCTTTTCATCGAGGTGGATTCACTGGAAGTTTGGATCATGATGCGCTTATTGACTTTCCTTCGCCTCCCATCTCTGAAGCTTGTCTTGGAGTAATGGGGGAATAAGGAGAAATGTCAGAATGACCAGAAAATGATATTATACTTCATTCTGCTGCTCTTATCTAAGTAAATTTGTTCCTGATGATATCGTAGAGCTGGTCACAGGGCAAGAGAGGATATCTTTTAATACCCAAATGTGACAAAGTGCTATTCCACAAAAAAAAAAAGAGTTAAAGTTTTACTAAAACAGTGAAGAGTAGAAGTCGATGTGTATCATGAGATTCCTGAATGAGATCAGATATAATCCTGCTGCTCTTCCCCTCCATGGCTGGATAAACACAGACAATCTCCAAGCTCTCTTTATTTAGATCCTTAAGGCCAAACCCAAACCTTGACTGTATATTTTTCTTTTGAAGATCCCTTCCATGGATTACGCCGCTCCTAATTGACTCAATTACCTCGTCCCTGCCAAAGTTTGAAAAGTAAAGTGTCGGCTGTGAGGATTTTTCTGGCATTAAGTCGTCATTGAGGAGGCCCGCAGGCCCGCTGTGTTTACCGCGTTTATCCGACCTGATGCCTCTAATGCGGGTATCAATCTCCACGATGCGTCCTGCCTCCAATATGGGTCGTGTCATCTCTGGTTAGCGGAGTCTCCTGATGAAATTGTCCAAAACTCCACCGATCAATCAGGCTTGCCGGGGGGGATTGATTTTCCTTCATCTTTCTCGTCTTTTCTTTCTCTTCCTGCCCCTCGTGATGGTGAAGCCCTCCGATGTTTCTCGTTGTGTGATGAACGTTGTGCGGAGGGTAAAGGATGCTTTGACCTGTGTTTTTAAACCTCTGGGTGTTTTTTTCTTTAATGCCTTTCCATCCCGTGTCCAAGCTGCTGGGTAGGCCACTGATTGTCAGAGCGCAGCACTAAAAAAGGCTCCTGCACCCAGTTCCCCTCTTTTGCGTGAGGCAGTGCAGCTCGGTGGATCAACACCCTGCCCGCCCCCCATTTCTATGGGCCTCACGACTTTCCCCGTAATGAAATATTCACAGGTCACTGGTTCCCTGAGAAATGATGGGGGTCAGTCAATTGCTTTTCAGCGAGTAATTTTCTCCCCCTTCAGACGGCCCTGCTTGTCGTGTTGACAGTCATTAGCGCAGGAGGAAGGCTGGATCGAAGCGCAAGTGTGACACTTGTCAGACAGTAGCAGTCTTTAGCTCCTCAGCCTCTCTTTTTATTTCCTGCAACTCTTTTCTTTCTCTATTTTCTCTGGCTTTTATGTCCGTTTTTGTTCTGTGTTTCAGCTTGAAGTCAGCTGGATAAATCATGGCGCTGCCGCCGCCCCCCCCCACATCTCCTTTCTCAAGTTGGTTAAATCTGTCCAGAGAATCTTCTTCATGTTATTGTGTTAAACGACTTGCCTGTTTTCTTCCCAGTGCCCCCTTTTCTGCGTGTTATGAATTGCTGTGAAATGAGGCCATCAAAAGCCAATCAAAGGAGACACTTTGGATTTGGCGATTGGTGATTAGACCTCTGGAAATCCCAGGGAAAGTTTAGCTAAGGCTCTTTTTTCTTTATGACTTGGAGTGACCTTTAAAGATATTAACATTTGACGTGATGAATGGCGCACAGAGGAGACAGAGACTTTTCCTATTAACCAGCACCCCCCCCCACGCACACACTCACACACACACACACACACATACCTCCACATCTCCTTTCAAAGGTGGAGAGAGAGAGAAAGCAGTGACAGGGTGTTAAAAACAATGCACGGCTGTTTGAGTGGGGGTCTCTGCTGGCAAAGGCTCTGCAGATGGCTTCCCTGACCCCGAGGAAAACTCCAATTAGCTAACAGTAATAGCTGGGCCTGCTGCCGCGTGTCCGCAGGCGGCGGTAGAGCTGACCCTAAGGCCCTTGCGTTCTCTTGTTCTGCTAAGATGTGATCGAGAGCTGCAGAGCAATCGTGGCGATCTGTTTCCATCATGTCAGCTGCCTCACAGCAGCACACACATACATGCATATCTGTGTGCTCAGGTTACACCAATATATCTTGCAGAAGCCTTAAATAACTTCTGGGTGCCACCAGACAGGCCGCTTCCATATGATGCGGACATGATGGGTCTGCAGGAACACAAATAAGGGCCTGGATCAGGAAGTTTCTCTACAGGGAAGCGGATCAATTTGTCTGCTATTCTGGCCATTAACCAGAAGGATAAAAGCTGTAAAATAAACAGCTGAATTGGGTCCAAGTGGTTGTAATATCCCTCAGAAACCTCTGTGGTTATGAATGGAAATGAGTCCTTAACACGTGTGTTTGAATCCAGATGCAGGGTGCAGATTGTGTCCAATTAGAGAGGCTTGTATTTCATGTCCCATCATTACTGGATATCTGACAAGCCCCAGTAGGGCTGCAGGTTGTAACTTACAGTATACAAACAACATTATGGTGCTAGTGTTTCTGTCTCTGCCATCTGCTAATGTGGCCCAAATATAATTTTCTCTGCATTGGCCTGTGGGGATACCCACACCGAAAGGCAATTTTTTTACAAACTCTGGCAAGTTTCACTCTTTCCAGCTTGTTTTAGTTTAAGAACAGAAAATCAGTGGGATCAGAAAATGCTTTCAAACCATAAACAACCATTTATTTCTACAGATCCTTTTCGGTTTTAAACTAGAATCTGATGTAAAACTCTGTAACCAGTGTTTGTGGTTTGGGCTGCCGTAAAGCGGTTAAAACTTTATGAGACTGATGCTCTAAAGGAATGTGAATGCAGTGACTGGCTTCAATGGCATCCCTATTTAGAGGCGCGTTCAGGATCAAATATGCACTGAAGTAATATATCATGGACATCATCAACGACCAAAGAAGTTGGTTTGTACATTTTTAAGGCCCTGTCCACCCACAGACGAGAATGACCCCACATATTTTGTCGGTCGAGCTGTTTATGCGAAGGAATCGTAGTGGAAAAGCAAAACGGTCATTTTTGAAACTGTGTCCCGAAGTAGGAAAATGAGAGACACCGGTTTCATATTTTATTGTGAATGTGCATTTTTCAACGATGACATTGTAGCTCCACTTCCTCTGTGACTTGCATGTGCCTCTTCACTGCCATGCTTCTGTGTTTACCTCGCATGAGCTGTCTGCGCACGCTCCAGTGTTTCTATCGGCGGTTTGAGGCTGATTGTATGGCAGTGTCATAGTGCCATCAGATGGCCTGGCATGTGTACTACGGTGTTGCTGAACACACTGTAATTAATATAAATGATCACCTTTATCATTGCTGCTAACAAATGCATTACAGAGAACAGTTCTGGAAGTAAAACCGTCAGCAGAAGCAGCAACAGAATATTTTAGGTTTAGATTCAGGCGTTAGAATGACCTAGTCAAAGCCTACACCTAAGTCCAGAGATGAAGATTTTCTCCATTCAACTGTCTGAGCATGAACTGTTTCACAAAGACCGAGTTTTTGTCTCTGAATCTGGAAAGTTCCTGAAAGCAGACCTAAAATTCTCGCACTTTCTAAACGGTGCTCTCTCAGGGAGGCTAAGTATAGATGATGAGCACCACACTGTTCAGGTTTGTGTTTGGTAAAACTCTTTCAGGTCCTGGCAACACATTTTACACTGTTTTAGAACATGATTCTGCTTTGAACTGAACCACAACCTTTTGCGTTCTTCTGCCGCTCAGACCAGAGGAAGAGTAGTTGGGTTTATGCTGTGATTAAACACACGGTGGACTCTGATGGTACATTTCATATGATGGCAAAAAATGTTGATGCAACATGCTGTTTGTTTTTATTTGTAAACGCACTTTTAAGTTTGAGGATGTAACATGATGAAATGTGATGTTGGAGATCTGAAAATGTAATTAAAAAACTTGCTTTGCTCAGTCTTTGGTCAAACCCAAAACTTTAAAGGACTTTAACATTTTGGAGAGACTGGAGAATTTTTTACTGGCCACACAAAAACATCTATGTGATCAGGTAGTTTAAATAATTAATTCAAAAACATAAACCTTAATGCTCTTGTGTCCTAAGTATATTTTGGTTATTTTGTTTTACCAGCACTATCCCATTTCTTTTGTTGTTGTTGTTTTTTGTAGTTTAACACCAATATTTCAACATTCACTGAACCTCCTACCGCAAACAATGAAACAAAACAAGATCAGACATTTTCACTTGCAAAAGAATCTGATTTTTTTTTTTCTTTTGATAAATTTCTTTACAGTTTGATCAGAGAAGCAGCATAAAACCACATTCAAAGCATCACTTTCACTGAATAAAACATGCAGAAATAAGAAAACAACAACAGTTTGTTTCATGTACAGGCCTCTATTATCCTGTCAGTCGTGGCGTCTGCAGCAGGACAGTCAGACCGTCATCAGAGGAACACCATCGCAGAATGAGCAACAAATACAGTGGAGCGCGGAGGGGGGGGCAAAAACAACAACACAAAAATGTTTGGACACTCGCCTTGCGCGTCACGTCATTATATCCTAGGATGTGGTCCTGTCTATGTTTTTTGAAGAACCTCATCCTCCATTATGTGACTGAATGGAAGCAGAAAGCAGCCGCATCCTTTCCCATAATGCAAATCAATGTTTGTCTCCACACTGTCCTCAACTGTAGTCATTTCCCTTTGAATAAAAACATGAAAACTTTGTTTATTTGCTTTACTCCTCGTTTATTCATTCATTCTTTTCGTGTTGTGTCGCCACCCCCCAACCACCCCCCGTCTTGCTGTCGGACGTGTGTTTGCTGAATGTGCAGCCTCTCTACCAGGCGTCACCCTGCAGTGCTCTCACTCAGCCAACCACAGGCTCACTATGGTTGGTTAGCCGGCTGGTTGTGGGGTAAAAGTGCTTTGCTTAAGGGCACAGGGGGTTTGGATATAAAATCGAAGGCAGGGGAAGGAATAATGGGAAAACGTTTCTGGTTTTTGCTAGTATACTGAACTTAGACATTTAATGAAAAAGATCAAATGGGCTTTTTCTAAACTATTTGTGGTTTGAGTTTTTCTGTTTGATATAAAACAAAAATACATATTTTCATTTTTTTCCAGAGCAACCCTCAGAAAAGCTTGGATTGATCATATGGTAGAAAAAAACAGCAGCTAGAATCTACGAACTATTACTACAAACTTCCTATTTAGAGGAGATTGCTGATTAATTTGGAAGGAAAGATCCCCCCCGCATCCACCTACCAAGGGGGCAGATGTTTATAAGCAGCTTCAGTGCAGCAAAGCTAAAAATCCATTTTCTATCAAAAAGCTTAAAGATGGTTTGATCTTGCTTTGATTTAGATAAACATGAGCAGAATGTGGTCTTTGAAATCACCCGTGTGAGAGTTTGTGCTTCACACAACCTGCTGCGTTTCACTGTTACAGCTTGTGTCAACATGTAAACATCGGACGGCATCAATCATGCACTCAGCACAAGTGGACACAGCTATTATGCTAAAAGCCCATTCGCCCCGACATGTTCTTACCAAAGATGGCCTCCTCCCTTGATGGGAGGAGCCTCTTCTGGCGAATATCAATAAGCTCATTGATTGATCGATGGTCCCAGGTGATTTATTGATCCGCTGCGGTTCCAAATGAGCTTCGAGTGCTTTGCTGCCTAGAGAAGGGGGGGTGGGGGGTGGGGGGTGAAATCCACACAAACCTTGTAATAAGAATTCAGCAACTTATTTTGAGCTGCAAAGCAACATGTACTACTCTTTCTTTTTTCCTCTACCCTGTACCAGAGGAGAGGCGTGCTATTTGAAATTGAAAATGAAAATTGTTGCACACTGTTGGGAGATTTAGAGAAAGATTCACTCGGGCAGAGCATTTTGGCAGATAACTATACAGAGTCAATCTCCTCCTCCTGAGGTGTTTCTCATGGACTTTCCAAGCCGTCCTGAGGTAGTTAAAAGTGCGTCGGCAGTGGATGGGCGAGTGGGATGTGTAGATTAATGCCGTGGAAAGCCATCCCTCAAAGTGCTTAGAATAATTAGAGTCAGGCTTCCAACAGAATGGGCATGTCACTGGAGGAAATTGTATTTTTATTTACTGTGTCGGGTCTCCCTCGGCCTCCCCCTCGCTCTGTCTCTGCCTCTCTCCATTTGTAGGGTGGCGGCGGTGGCGGTGCTCGGTATTCAGGAGCCGAGCGTTTCTCAGAGTGTCTTAAAGGTGCTGTCAGCGCCCCATGATGCATCTCTCGGATTTGTATTGCTGCGTGTTTCCCTCTTTGTATTCTGCGCCGGCATTTGCACTCAGGATCTGTAGGTGTGCCCAAGCACGCATTGGTGGATGTAAACGTGGAGCATTAGCATGTGCTTACCTAAATTTGCATTTGTTTTAACCACTTTAGAACAAAGTGATTGAGTACAATCATGCTAGTAAATAACTGAAGGGTTAAGGTCAGCAAATACTGGTATACTGCTCGCATCCTGTTTTTCATTGTTTAAGCATTTTATGTGTCTGCAACCTCTGATGATGAAACAGAAAATGACATCAATTCCTGATGCACGATGTCAGATTTAATTACTGCGTTATGTTTAAAATAATTAAATCCCCATGAAGCAGACTTTCTTTGTAAGAAATCAAGCATTCTTTTTTTCATACTTAAACAAGAAAAACATTTTGCAGATACGATAAAACATGGAGCTTGTGTTTAATTCTCCCAAAGTGCTTCCTCATGCCCTGCTCCTGTCTGCATCCTGGAGAGGCATTTCCCATCTCGGTGCAGTGGACAGCGAGGCGGGTCATTGATAAATTGATCAGAGTGAAATTGCGGAGTAGTGAGACATGCTCTAAATCCCTCCCCTCCATCGCCACACACCCCTCGGCCTGGCGCGCTCTCACGCACGCTGGCTCTGGCATCAATTATTGTGGATTGCGTGGTTGACAGAGTGTAAACCAGGTGCCAGGCCTCAATCCAATTAAAGAGATTTAATTGGGGAAAATAAATGGAGTGTGTCCACGAAGTGCTGGCTTACCCACATTTAGAAGATTTTCTTACCTTTTTTCAAAAGTGAGCTTTTGTTTATGAAAGACTGATTGAATCTAATAAAGCCTCAAGGCTGTTGCTTTTTTTTCCCAGAGTGCCTTGCTCCACAGGTCAGCAATGCAAACAATCCAATTTCTCAGAACGAGAGCCGCGCTGGTATGTAGAAATGGGATTATTATCCCAAATGGGCTCAGCTGGGTAATTTAAGGAGACTCTTTCACATGCTTAAAATTCCCAGGGTTGCTTTTAAGATGGCATCTAACAAACGCAAACACTGATGTGTCCTGAACTGGTGAGCTGATCACCAACCGGGTCCTGCGTGACGAGACAACTGTCACATTTTGAGGAGTTCACAGAGTTAAAGAGAGATGTCTGAAGCCATCAGGTGGACCAGACTCCTCTACGCAGGGCTCCTTTCTATCCAAATTTCTCTCCAGGGATAAGAGAGTGTGGCTTGTTCCTGTTTCCTCAACCCAAAACTCCTCACAGGGGATGGACATGCATAATTCAGGATTATCTGTCTGTTGCTTACCCTTTCTTTACCCCACCCCAAAACACACACACACATCTGCAATGAAACAGTATGACTTCACATCAATGATTCACTAGACAACACCTCCTCCTCCTCTCCGTTGAGGGAATCATATGAAGCCGACAGGGACTCTACAGGCATGCAACTTCCTATAATTGGAATGAAAAAGGGGCGAGCTGGGGAAACGCTGCATCAGGGATCTGGCGAAAGCAGCATCGGTGTTCAAACAGCCACTCAGCAGTGTCAGGAAGCAGATGGGCGACTGGGTGTCGATGTTTGCCCGCTCGTTAGGCACCAGGGAGAGATGGCGAGGGCGATATATGCCGAGTTGTTTTTTTTTTTAAAGTTGGTGGTGAAAATCTTGAGTGTTTTGGCTGCGCCTCTGTGAAGAAGGCGGATTTTCAACTGTGAACTGAAACGGCGGCGGGACTTTGAACGGCCTTAGCCTTCCTCCCGGGGCTTCCAGCTGCGAGCGTTCCTGTTTATCCTCCAACTTCTCCAAATGCTCTCACCTTTTTTCTTAAACATCACAGGAGCGAATCAGCACACGAGTGATTGTACAAGTTTTCTCAAGCTTTCGAGAATTACCACCATTTCATCATGGATAATCACAGTTAATAACCCTTCTCATTAAGGAGACGAGAATCACGGGTCATTAATATTGTTAATATCTTCTCCCTTTCCTTTTCTTCTATCCCTCCTATTCCCTTTCCCCGCATGCCAGAGGGAGTGGAAACAAAAGGATGACTAAAAAAGAGCTTAGCGTGACAGTGATTAACCGATTGGGGTAGATGGACTGTGATGAATCAAAGTTATCTCTCAAATCTTAATAACTGGAATTAGCCCCTGATTAGATGAGCTTTGGCTACAGCGCCGAGTAGTTGGCTTCTTTACTTCAAAGAATACCCCTCTTGTAAACCTGTCTCTCCTTTTAGTGCAAAAATAAAGGCAAAAAAGGGCTAACGGAGGCTTGAGAGAGAGACGTAAACACAAAAAAAGGGAATGGAAATGATAAGGCAGAGTTACACCTGTTTCCCTGCCAGCGTTAAGTCATTATCGGGGCTCCTTCGCTGCTTCCTTCCTCTTCGAACATGCTCGGGGTCCAGAGGGAGGTGTCAAACTCTCCCTGACAGGGGTCATAATGAGAGTGGCACTCTCCTACATTTGCATATGTTTGCCTTTGTCACAGCGGTCAAAGAATGTCATGTTGAGATTCCTGCATGCTTAAGTAATGACGTTTTGTCCCCACGAGGAACTCTGGCCCCCGTACCGTAACCTTCGCACACCAGAGGGGGGGATAGGGGGACTGAATTAACATGACAATCAGCTGGTACTAAAACAAATGTTGTCATTTCGTCCCGTGAGGGGTCTTAGAAGATTCATCTGTAGTCTGAGGGGCCCGCATCACAACACGATGGAGCACATTTACGGGTTCAAACGACCAGAATGACATCAGCTTTCCTTTTACCTGAGTTTTTATCATAGTAAAAACAACCGGTTCAGTTCAGTTTAAGAGTTTTTAACATCCTTCAAGAACGGTATTACTTTGTTTTGACAGTTTTAGAAGAAAAGTAGTTAAAACCTAATGCGGTTTGATCCACTGAGGTCAAACGAGCGCATCTTGTCTTTTCTCTCCAAGTCTTAAAACCAAACTGGATGCATCCCACAAGTTAATCCAAAATTTTGACACCCAGTGTGAAGTAATTAGTCCCAGATGTAAATATCTGTTATGCAACAAAAGAGGCATCAGCACTGAAACCGACAATTATCTCCTCTTATGGTGTTGGCAAAACGCTGTGAGTCTAACCAAGTGGAACTGATGGCTTTTTCACAGGGCCTGCAGGCTTTATTTGGTTCTGTTTTCCTTTATTTATTTATCTGCGTTTTTACCACGCCGAGCCGGAGCCCAGACAGCACCGTGGGGCTGAGACAGACAGGTTCATTACATGTCAACGGAGTTCAAAGTGATCCTCTGTCTGCTATGTTTATTAAGAGGCGCTGCAGCGTCTCTGAGGTATAGTAACACTCGCAGTCGCGCCGCAAAGAGTGGTCCCATCTCGATGCAAGGGTTTCGTACGCAGCGCCTCGACTGCAGCGTAATGAAGAAATCATCAAGGGACTGGAGAGAAAATGAACTCTTTCTAATACCTCCATCCGAGGCCGTGGAGAAAATAAGTGCTCCCAATAACGAGGAAAAATCAGGTTAGAGGGGATGAAACATATGTGACACGTGAAAACGATTAAGCCTCTCGAAAAAGCAGTGGAGAGACATGCACAAAATCCAAATTGACTCGGACGCACGGCGAAGACACTCAGTGTTTATTTTCATGAATTGATTTTTCCTCAAATGAGATGGAAAAATGGAAAGAAGGGAGTTTGCAGGGAAGGAAATGTGAGACAAAACAATAACCTGCTACACAGCCTATTTGAAATCATAAACCTACAGTTGGTGGGGGGGGGCATTGCTGTGTTGTGCCGCTAGTGGAACCGAATCTGCATTAAATTGGCCTGCTTCTCCGCGCCTGTCCTTTCTCTCTTGCGTTGCTGTAATTGGTTGACTTGGAGGAGGGGAATAGCCGCTGCCTCAAATATGCGGCTCATCATACGAATCTCTGCTGAAGCTGTTTTGTTTTCTTGTTGTTGTTTACCTCCTCTCCATCTCCCTCTCCTGGCTCACCTTGGACTCTCTGTGTGGCATGTGGTAGTAATTAACACATGCTGCAGCCTCTAGTGAGTGTGAACACAGAGACGTAGAATAGGATCATGTGGTTCTCCTAATTAAAATGGACCCAGCTAGACGGCTTTTATTTACGCGCCTTCAAGACAAAATGAATGCCAGTTGCCTACAGGAATCATCTCAGGCCGTCTTTTTCGCCCGGCTGTCGGCGTGCGGGGCTACAATTAACCGAGCATCAGCACCAGAGCTGGGGACAACCAGAGGCTTTCATGTTGTTGGCTGAAAACCACTCAGTGTTTCGTTTGTGTTGCATCAACTGAGAGCTGCTACAGTCGGTAAACCGCGCTCTTGGTTTGCTCTGTGACGGCCCTGCAGGATTTCTCACCAGTTTGCCACCATCACTGTCAGCTGGTCATTAAAACCAAAATGAGCCTCCTTCTCCTGCCAACCCTTCTGGAGAACAACACATTTTCCGGCACCGAGCAGCTCAAGTTCCACTTAAGAAAATGTCGTCACATGTAAGTTGATGAAGCCAGTTTGTCTGTGTGCGTTCTTCTGTCGGGATCATGGAAACATGTAAGATAGAGAGCCTTGAAAAATGATCCAAGCTATAAAGCTGCCCACTCCATCACGGCTCCTATCGCAGAGATTGATCAGCCCGTTCCCATTTGAATGATTTCCCTCCGGATTCAAGCAACGCAATTAGTCTGCTGCCGTGTTTTGCCTTTGCATTTTGACCCTTCATTGCACGTAACGCAGCACTCTGATGTTATGAATTCCTTCTAGCTGCTGCTGTATTTGGGCGTCTCCACTAAAGAGGATCACGGACTGCTGGCGAGCAGCCAGGACGTTGCACCTGCTGAGATAGAGTGAAGCTCTGACCATGTGCAGCGGGGGTTAACACCAGTCAAAGTGTCTAAGTGTCTCTGAGACGGGCATCCTCAGCCCCCCTCTGACCTCTCTGGCTCCTGATGCAGACTGTAAAATCAAAAACTCCACTCCAGAAGTGATCTCCTTAAGTAAGGGTTTCCAATCCAATTTTACACAGGCAGAGTGCTTAAGATTAGAGATAGTGTTTTTATTGTGCTCTTCAGTAATAGAAGGAGTGAAGGGAGAGATTGAGGGAAGGAAAGGATGGGAGATCGATAAGGGCTGCTCCCTCTGCCTGCCTTTGCTCTTCGTCATTGTGCCTGTTGAGATGAGGTTTAGGTGGCTCGTGGCTTCAGGCCATGTAAGGAGGGCATTAAAGTGTCGCAAAGGGAGCTGCTCTTCTCCCATAAACAGGTCTGCAGGTAGAGAACTGCGCCAACAGAACGACTCATACTGCAGCCGTAGCAATCTTTTCCAGGAGAATGAGATGTGGAGCGTACCTAACTGCTTTGTCAGAGGGCTTTTCATTAGGCACCGAGGATGTTCGCCGGGCCCAGTGAAAAGGCCGCACCGGGACGAGTACAGCTCGCCTGATTTGCATGGGCCTTTTTTTTCTTTTCCCCCAGTTCATTTCCAGTCGAATAACTCGTTTGTCACATACATCAGAGGAAGGCGAAGATCATACGAGAGGCAGTGTTACTTTGTGTTCCACTAATGAGGTCTGTACTCTCCGCCTCCTTGCTTTTGCCTTTGCTGCCCTTTGAAACGCCAGCGACATGGCACCGAAGTACTTTACTAGTTCTCTTTCTGCCATGTGGAGCTGCAAGCAGGGATGCTGAACGTGTCACTTGGTCCTGTTCTTTTTTGTCCTTCCAGGGTCTTGACCAGTGAGTGTATGATGGGGGTCAATCCTGCAGAACCGAATTATGATGAGGAAACAAACAACTTCACAGAATCTTAGAAACTCGCCAACAATCAAATCAGTGAGGATATCAGAAACGAGAAAGTTGAGCAGAAGCTTTGCCTTCATGACAGAAGACTGTCATGAAGGCAGTTCTGTCAGTACTGGACAGAAGGATTCCCTGAAAACAAACATAGCGTCTTTATTCACAGACATTTCAGCTCAGACTGGCCTCAGTTCCCTCTATAACGTGAAGAGAATGTGGTTTCCGTCACGTCGTGCGCCGCGCCACTCAATGAGGATCTAATTGTTATTAATGGGGGACAAGAAGAACAATATTCCAGGAATTTCATTTTCTTTTCAGTGTGTAGATCATTATTTTTCTTGCTTTATTGATCAGGTTCTGTTCTACTTCACCTTTTTTGCCTGGCAGACACAAAGCAGCATCAATGAGAAGATGAATATAACGCTTCGTAGCTCCATCATAACGTACGCATCACAGGGCGCGCACCTCAAAGGAATGTATAGAGAGCGGCAGCTCTGCAGAGCAGGATGACGTCGCCTGGCCTTGTAGGGATCGTTTTTCTAGATGCAGAGTCCCAACCGGATCACAGAAGGTGAGCCTGAAGGTTTGGATGTGTGGGCAGCTGAAGTGTAGCTAGACGCCCCTTTTCTCTTTTGAATTCTTAAAATCACCATAAGCGTTTAGAGGGCAGGTGTGTTGACAGTGACTAAATAAAAGAAATACCTGCAGCTTTGATCTCTTTAATGACGGGAACAGTGTTTGATGTACAAACGCAGCAGCTTTGTCTTGTTTCCGGAGCCGCAGAGCTCTTTGCCTCTGCCGGACTGTCGATGTGTTGACGGCTTTAAAGGAGGACACAGGATCCGCTGGTACTTTGAGCTCTCCTACCGGAAGGTGCATCTTTTTTTTTGAGGTACCAAACCCCATTCTCCTTTTAAAATGGGCACTTAGAAGTTGAAATTTGCCAACATCAAGAGCTTCCTTGAATTAGGATGCCCTGCACTGCAAGTGTGTTATATAATGCCATGACTGGAGGCAGAGAAAAAGTAGAGCACACAGGGGTAGAGATTAAAAAAGTTTCTGCATAAAAAGAGGGAGGGAGGAAGAGATGAGCATAAAGGGAAGGAGGGGGAGGAGGATTGAGGGAGAGACAGAAGAGACGGAAATACAGAGTGATAAAAAGTAGAGGGGGGAGTGTTTAGGATGGGCAGGAGTGAGGTCGGCTCCTCCAGGAGCAGCCTGGAGGCCTGGCAGGAGGATGGTCAGCTCCTCTCAAGGCTTTTTTTTCATCTAGATAATGGAGCATTTGGTTAATTGGCAAAGCACAGTTTAGGCCGAGCTTTTGTTTGCCAACACGTCAGAGCAGAATTATTTCCACTACATTTACAGCAGAGTGTTGCTCAGCTTCCTCTCATTAAAGCCTGCTGCCCAGATCGAGCTTTCTGCGAAAATCTGCAGGCAGAGGCCAAAAACCACTGCAGCAAAATAAAACAAGAGAGGAATAAAAGCCATTTATCTACTATCTCACCGTCCGCAGCCGGCTTGTAAAGGAAGAGACAGAAACTTCTCTATCTGTTTACAGTTGTTTTTTTTGTGTGTTTTTTTTGCCACTCATAAAGCCTCTCACTTCTGGCTGCTTCTTTTCCCTCCTCCTCTCTTATCAAAAGAGTTATGCGTCGCGCTCGCATGATCTGTATCTTTAAATTTGATTGAGGGTATTTGCAGGGGGTGTTATTGGATTGTGCTGTTATTGTCTCACCTTTTTCCCTCAGTGTTTTTAATGCCGGGATGGATATCCGCTCCAGCAGCACTGATCTCACTGTTCTGCTCATTAGGCCGAATTCTCAGAGACTAGTGCTTTGCAACAATAAGACACGCACTTCTGTAGTCCAGCCATTACCCAGTTTAACAATGTGCACAAGCCGGAAAAGTCCATTATTTCTGCAGCTCATCATCCCAAGCATCCACACGAGACAAAGGGGCTGTGAAACCGCCTCAGTGCGAGGGCCCATCTATCACTAAAGTCAGGAGTGGAGGCGGGGGGCGGGGGGTGGGAACATGTGGTGCACATACCCCATACTGGGAGTTCTGGCAGCATATGGGAGCAGCTGTAAGACTTCAGCAGCTTAAGGGGGAAATGTTATCCTTAATAACAGTTTCTGACTCAGCATAAAAGAATAACATTTAAATGAGAATGTAATCAAAACTTTATGGATGGATTCTGCTCCATAACTGTACAACAAGCTGAAAGGATGAGTGAAACAAAGAAGAAAACAATCCCGCATTCCTTCGTGCTGTTGGATTATAAAATCTGTTTACAGTGAAGATTTACTGATGTCAGTTAAAAACATTATTGAAACTGATTCTTACATTTCAAGAGCAGAAGATTAACTGTGGACTCATTTGATCCAATATCAGCCATTTATATCCAACAAAAACATACTTTTCATCACTTCTCATTGTTCTTCTTCCTTTCCAACCTACTATGTTTTTGCACTTCCTTGTGTTTGTAGTCTGCCTTTAGCACAGGATCATAACCGAATATCAGGCTTAAAGTTGTTTATTAACAGCAGGATTGATTAAATAAGTCATTTCTCAATAGTACAGCTTGTTCAACTCTCCTCCTCCTGGTCTTTTTCCTCTAAGAGGGTGTCTCTGTCTGTGATAGGCTTGTTGGGGGTTTGGGTTGGTACAGGGTTTATTTGGTTTCCTTTATTTGGAATAGATCAAACAATTTTATAGGTCAATATTCAGCACGTTGTTTCCTGCAGGATCTGTCACTGAATGAGATAATAATAATGTGATCCAGAGTGCCGCTTTACTGCAGTCTGAGCTACCCTTTAACAGGAGAGCTAACTAAGCTAACAGTTGGTGTTAGCCAACAGAGCAGGATTTCACCTAGAGAAGGGAATGTTTCCTCGTCTTTACCAGGAACTCCATGACTGCTCCAAACTGGTCGGCTATCAGAACCAGAACATCAGGGTGGCTTCACTCAGCAGCGCTGCCAGCTGCTTTCATGGGCTTTAAGCATAAAGGTTACAGGTCTAGCGCCCCTAGTGGCTAACAGTAACAGTGCTGCTTTAGATGTTTGAAGCAATAATTAAAACTAAATCCTGATGGATGAAAAACTTAAAAACTGAGCAGCCCTGCCAGGAAATCAAACACTTTTACAATTTTCAAAGCTGTTTCTGGAAAAGTGTGACGATGAATGTTTCCTGATAGAAGCCTAAAACCTGACTTTAGAGCTTTTTTTCTGTCAGTCTGGCCCTCTAACCTGAGACATGAAGAAGGGCAGGTGTAGTTAGAAGCAGCTTTCTGCTGCAGGAAGTATGAAAGTGAATCTGTGCAAGGGAGCAGCTTCTCGTTTAACAGACCTGTCACTGAAATCAAAGGGCCTAATCAAAATTTGATCAATTAATTGATCTTTCCTCTTGTGCTTTGAGATTCCCCTGGACTTGCGGCCCTCTGACTGGAAGCCGCTCTCTACAATGTAAACTATGTTCATTAGTGATGATCAAGGATTCCTCTAATGTAAGCTGAGGCGTGATATGATGGCTGCTTCCTCACGGCTCTGAAGACGACTCTCCCTGGTTGCCCCTTCGGTCTCAGGAGGGAAACCTCCTGCCTTTAATGCTGCTCATGTTAGCCTAACAATGTGCTTTAGCTTTAACTTTCTCTCCCATCTTGCTGTGTGTTTCTCTCAGGGTAACCAAGAGGCCACCAACCCTCCTGAAGCGATGGCCCAGCCCTACACCCCAGCTCAGTACCCCCCTCCCCCACAGAATGGCATCCCTGCAGAGTTTGCGGCGCCGCACCCGCTCCCGACGCAGGACTACACCGGGCAGAGCCGGGTGCCTGAGCACGCCATGACCCTGTACACGCCCACACAGACGCACAGCGAGCCGGCCGGCACTGACAACAGCACGCCCACCATCACCGCCACCACGACCGCACCGGTCAGTGCCCTGCATCACCTGCAAACACTGTTCTCAACATGCAGTCAGCAAGTAAAATATATTCTTCTTTATACCTTTCATGTTATAATTAATTGATTGTGATTCTTTTTGTGCCACTGATTAAAGACCAGAGATATACAGATATAAAAGTTTGATCGTTCACAGTCTCCGCTTTGCAGCAGCGATCTGAACTTTAGCACAGGAGGAACAGTTCTGCTTCCAGAAACTTCCAGGGTTGCGGATGTGGAGGTGCATCTCAGTAAATAAACTTATCAACAACAAAAAAATATTTATTTTTCTTTATTGCGCTGATTCTGGCCTGCAGCAAGAAAAATACAAAACTCTAAAGGTAGCTTTAATGGCAAATCTTTAGCACTTTTTAAATTATCTGTATTTTAAACAGAATTACTAAAATGGCCTTAAAAGCTATGATATTTTTATTTGTTTAAGATGCACCTCTATCCTGAGCAGAATGACTGAGGGGCCTTAAACTGTTCGGGTTATTTCTGAAGCAAAAAGAAGTCTGCTTTGATTACAGCAAACAGACCCGTCAAACAAAATCCAGTTTACTGATGGAGTTTGACGACATGGAATAGCATCCCTATGAAGAGTCTCGGCTGATTTTCGCCCCCCAAATCTCTGCATCCCCAGTGCTCTGTCTGAGTAGCGTCCTTTAGAGAAATGAAGTTTTACTTTGCTGAGTCCTGCGTAAAAATTAGCTGCATTCAGCCGTTACATTAGCTTTAATTATGCGTCACATAAATCATAATATAATGTGTTTGTACTTGGTTTTAAACAAGGTGTGCAAACAGATTGTTTCAGGAGACTTTAGAGAATTATTTTCTGCATAATTTAACATGCACATGTGGCCCCATCTGTATTAGTGTAATATGCATTTTTAATTGTCTTCTCTACCCACCATATTGTAGCTTTATTATGTCAACATAAGTTGCATATAGGAGTTTTGCACACTGCCTCAGAGAATTGCTGCTTTCGTATGTTTTTCCATTCCTTGTGCTCTACGACGGCCTGGTAAAACCTCCTGATCAAGCAGTCATGTCTGAGCACAATGAAATGTCTAAATATCCACTTTATTGCTTTGAATGTTTACATAAATCCAGCTGATTAGAAGAAAAACATGTAGAAATAAGGAAGGACTTAGAGGTCGTTAACAGTTTTTAACAAGCGGGAAAAACATATTCTTTAAGGACGACAGTCCACACACACACATACAGACATACATCATCCCTGTTTAAATGCAACCAGAACTAAGACCCTCTGGACATATATGGCTTTTTTAACCCTTTAAGGACTACCATTATAAAGGTCCGCATGAGCATCTTTTTACATTTTTGGATGCTGCAGAGTCATTAT
>JAUZNJ010033681.1:0-13046 GCA_034780135.1 Jordanella pulchra | reverse complement strand
ATCCATCCATCCATCCATCCATCCATCCATCCATCATCCATCCATCCATCCATCATCCGTCCATCCATCCATCCATCAATCATCCATCCATCCATCCATCAATCATCCATCCATCCATCCATCCATCATCCATCATCCAATATATCTGATATATCTCCAGATGTTTTATATTCCAAACATAAATCAAATCCAATAACTTTTCCTACATTGATTGCAAGTCGTCTTATTCTTTTGAGGTGGAAACAAGAGGCCCCTCCTACACATGAACAATGGCTTCCAGAGCTTATGAGGTTTTTACATTTAGAAAAACATAAGATGAACATTAGTAGTTTTAACTGCTAAGTCTGTCAAGGTTAAATCTGCAAGAACAGGTTAAATACTATGCTCCTGCCTTCTGTTTCCTGTTGAGAGCTTTGCTACAGAGTTCTGGACTAAGTGCAGGAGATAAAGTGCGTTTTCATTTATGTCTGTAAACAGTTCCAGGAGAGTTGAAATGAAAGCCTACCTGACTCGCTCAAAATGAGTAAAAGATAAAAACTGTTTCACTTTTGATTAGAACAAAGTGTCTTTGTTTTCGATTGCAGGTGTTCTGTTGAATCTTGCAGGGCTTCTGGCGCTGCTGTGCTGCTCCTTGTGTTTATTTTAACTTTTGTTTGGTTTCTGGGATATAGCATTCCTACATAAACAACAGTGCTTGGCTTTGGTTTGGATGTTCTGCCTTTGGAAGGAATCGCTTTTTGTCTGAGACCAATTAGTCTCATGACCTAATATAAAAACACGTTCATTTTTTATGTCAGGAAGCAAAGGAAGCGTGTTCACAGAGAAGGAACCCGAGGATGGAGCCGTGGGGTATTCCACACAAGAGCTTAACAATGACGAACTGAACAATTAGTGGTTTCCTTCGACTGGCTCTGATCAGCAGTCAGATCCAGGAACTTTAGACCTGACTGCGTGTGGTTCTACCAGCTGATCTGATGGAGGTTTGTCTCTTGTTCCAAACCTCAGCCACAGGAAGTTAGAGGAAGAAAACAACGAGCTTTCATTTCCAGTTTTCAGCGAGTGGAACGTGCAGCTGTGGGGAGAGAGGATTTACAACCAGAGTTTCATTTCCTCTGTAGATGTGGAGGTGACGTCTCTGATGCTACCCAGATCAGCTGGGTGGTACAGCAGGCACAGCAACAAAGGCTGGTTGTCAGTACTGGGTGTCATGGCAACATGTCACATCTTAGACACATTTGACTGACAGACCGTCCCCAGAGCCACAGGACTCCAACAGCAGGAGCTCTCAGTCAGACAGACCACAGAACGCTGAGCCGGGTGAACTGTTCAGCAAAACAAAGAACCATCTAAATAAAAATAATAAAAAAATGGAGCTACTTTAAATGATCATAGATCTAAAGTTCTCCATCAGAACCAATCAGAGGGAAGCAACAAATGAAAACATCAGCATGCTTTCAATTAACCCGTTAATGAAAGGATCAGAGGACAGCTAACGGGGAACCGGTACCGTTCACATCCAGAACATCTAACAGGTTCAGTTTAATCCTCATCTGTAAAAATACCAGAGAAAAAAATATGGAATATGGAAATAATGTTTAAGCTACTTATTAATGAAATTTTAATGAATAATTTATGAATTTCTTTTTGATTTATTAAACCGTTCATTTGTTACATTAATATATTTTTTACGTTTGTAATAAAATCTCAGCCATTATGTGTCAAATGTAAAACCTTTTATGGATGAAAATGTTTCTGCTGTCATGGTTCCATTTTGGGGCAGAAATGATTTCCTGACCATTTCCTCCTCTGATTGACACGACTTCCTGCGGCTGCAGACTCTCTTGCAGGTTCTGATATTTCCAGCTGCAGCCCAGAGATGAAAGCAGAAGTGAAACGGACTCAAAGACTCAACCTGGCAGAGACCTGCACAGCGTCAGGTAGGTGTCAACCACTTCCTGTGTTACAGCTGCAGGTCTGCTCTCAATGCTGTTCATTGCTTTTTCGGGTTGTATTGCTGATCAGAACCAAGCTGCGTCCTTTTAGAGCCAACCCGTGGATTCTTTCTAAAAGATGAGGTCCGGCAGCTTGTTGATCTGCTGTTTGATTCAAACCCTTTTTCTCAATGATTTTACCTGAATAAGTGACTTTATCCTGCTTCATAACTTATTGATGTTCTATTGAACAACAGAGCAATAAAAACAGACATGTTGTGGTCTTATTGCTCCACAGCAAAACCTTTTAAATAATAACATCAATAAATAGTTTTTTTTATTTCAATACTCCAACCAGACTGTGAGGTTCTGCTGCGAACCGACAGCCGGTGAAAACGGAGGAGCCTCAGCCTCTCAGAGGAGATCCAAATATCTCGGCTCCAAATTTAGCCTGGGAGCATCGGGAGGGCGGAGAGGACACGCAGCTGCATCTAAAATTACTCCACATGACAAAGCAGCGTCCCTGACGCTCACCACAGAGCCCAGCCGAGTTCTGCTCAGCCTGAGGACTTCATCTGACAGACAACAGATCAGGTTCTAACACTAAACTTGGAGAACGCATCAGCAGGACAGTAAAACCAATCTCCATTGGTTTATGAATGTGTTGTGGAAACTCTAGGTGGACATCCTTTCCCTCAGTCAGTTTGGACCATCCTTTAGCTGTCAGACAGACGTCCTGCGGTACCTCATGGTCGGGTTCAGTCACTACAAGGAGTCCAGGTCCGATACCATCAAAACAAGCTCATCACTACTCCAGCTTCGTGCTGTTTGTTCTGTATTTAGTTTCCTCCAAACATGGTTCTGCCCAAGGTCCAACACCTCTACTCTGGTCTCCTTAATCTAGCCCAAGTCCTGCTGCCATCTTGGTTCAAGGGAGACGAGATATTCTCCTTCTAAACAAGGAGGCTGATTGAGGGTCATGACCCTTAACCTTTAACCTGTAAAGCAGGCATGTCCAAAGTCAGTCCTTGAGGGCCGCTGTCCTACAGGTAAAGTCTATAATAGAGCTCTTGGGACTTTTGTCATTACCCACTCTGACTTTGGGCTGAATCTCTTCTGGAAGATCTGCAGCTGATATCTAGACAGTTGTTATACTGCGTAACCATAGCAACCATAGCAATTTTTTTACACCTGGGAGCAGCTCATGAAAATCTTAGACTGAAATAATACTTGAACTACTTCAACACGTACCAGCTGAGAGGTGCAGAGGATACAGATCAGGAGCAAGGAGAGGAGGGAAGAGGAGGAAATTCAAGCCATTAATCTTTCTTTCAATTTGAGATTTTTAGGAAACAAATAAGCAAGAACCCAGCTAGAATATCTGCAAATCAGTATTATGTGTTTTACTGAAATTTGGGTACTAGATTATATCCCAGACTCCAACGTCTCTCTCTGTCAGGCTCTCTGACCGTATGAGCAGGTTGAGATTTAAAGAACGCTGGAAAACTCAAGAGCGGTGGGTTGGCAGAAACAGATGGTTTCATCCAGGATATGTTACTGTGAGGATTTTTCAATGTGACCCAGATATTGAACTGTTGGCAGATTATCTACCCAGAGAGATTACCAGTGTTCTGTTGGTAACTGTTTATATTCCACCGTCTGCTATTGCACAGATGTTATATAATTGTATCTGTTCACTTGTTGCTAAACTACAGACACAACACCCAAATGCATTTGTGGCAACAACTGGTGATTTTAAACTTGCCTCCCTCTCTGCTACACTGCCAATGTTTAAACAGACATCCCACCCTCCTTTGACACAAACCTTCTACTTCTATGTGTTTTGTCAGACAAATTAGAAGATGAAATTGCTCTCACTGCCTTTCAACTTTTTATCTCTAGAAGTCAAATAAAGAGGCAACTGTAGAGACTAAATCACAAGAAGTCACTAGTTCCTGATGGTTTCAGCCCCAGAGTCCTGCAGGTCTGTTCAGAGCAGCTCTGTGGGATCCTACAGCACCTCCTCAACCGTAGTCTGACCCAGGAGACGGTTCCAGTGATGAGGAAGACCTCCTGCCTTGTTCCAGAACCAAAGAAGACTCAGCCAACAGTCCTCAGTGACTGTAGACCTGCTGACATCCCACAGCATGAAGGTCCTGGAGAAACTTCTCTTGGTTCACCTCAGCAAAAAAACCAGCAGCTATCAGGACCCCCTGCAGGTTGTTAATTAGAGTTAAAGTTAAGAGTTCTAGATCCACCTGCTTTAACAAACCCACTGTCATTTAGACAAGACAGACATCGCTGTGGGTATCATGTTCTTCTATTTCTTCAGAAATTTAACATGATTCAGCCTGACTGACTGTGTGAGAAACTCCAGAGACTCAGGTGGAGGCATCAACCATTGCCTGGATCAGAGACTACCTGACAAACAGACCACAGATTGTTAGACCGAAGGTCGACTGTCTGATCAATAGTCAGCAGCACAGGAGCTCCACAGGGGACGGTACTCTCACCATTCCTTTTTACCGCTTACACATCTGACTTCCAGCACCAGACAGAGTCCTGTTACCTGCAGAAATACTCAGATTACTCTGCAGTCATTGGGCGCATCACAGATGTACAAGAAGCTGAGTACAGAGAAATAATAAACCGCTTTGTGGCACATCTGATCTTGAAGGTCAACAAAACAAGGGAGATGATTGTAGATTTCAGAAGAAACTGGAACAACTTGAATCCTGTTAACATCATGGGAGAAGATGTGGAGGTGGTGGAGGAGTAGAAATACCTTGGTGTTCACCTGGACAACAAACTAGACTGAAGTCATAACTGTGAAGCCGTCTACAAGAAGGAACAGAACAGACTGTCCAAAGGAAGCTCAGGTCATTCAGTGTTTGCAGCAAGATGCTACAGATCTGTTTCAAGTCTCTTGTGCAGAGTTTGATATCATCCTTCATCATCTGCTGGGGTAACAGTAGTGATTGGCAGGAGCATCATTAGAAGTAACATCATAACTAGCTTAACTACAACTCCTAGTAGCGTGTTCATACTGTCGCTGTTTTCTACATCAATTAGCTTTTCAGTAGTTAAGCTACACTCGTGACCAAGAACTGGGGTCGCATCCACAGAAGCTTCAAGTTACAATTTCCTACGTATTTCTAGACCTTAAATTAATCTCTCCTCATTTCTCAACGCAGACATAGCAGGAGTATAGCAGCCTTTTAACTTTGCATTCCTATCATCCTGATTTCTGCCCTACACTGTGTATAAAAAGATGCCGGTGAGAGTTGTCTGATGCAGTGGGTAGAAGATCAGCAGATGGAGGAGGAGGAGGCAGAGGCTTACTTCTTCCAAGACGTCCAAATCAAATCTAAGGACAAACATGAAGCTACTTTCAGGTATTTGCTAAAGGTAACACAATCAGCTAGGCTAGTCATCACAACTCAGCCTGCAAACATCAACAGCTAACGTAGTTCCAGGTATGAATGTGTTTGTGCGTCTGATTAATTGTGTCTGAAAAGAATTCATGCCGGAAAAGTTAGAAGCAGAACAATATTAGTTCATGTAGGGTTTTTTCTTTACAAAACAAAATTGTGGTCAATTTAAATATATATTTGTGTAGATGTCAGTTTTAAAAAATGGGGAAAATACTTAATCTTCTAAACAACGACCATAGCAAGACTGCACAATCCAAGAACAAACAGGTTACTTTAACCACTTTAAATTAATCTAAACAAAAAGCAATGAGGAAGATCAAAGATTTAATTACGACTAAAGACTGTTTTACACTGACTAATGTGACTGACTCACTAATCGTTGCTGTATTAGTCTGAGACATTGCTGTGGTTGTAAGATGAATGATTATCCAAATAATGGAATTAAATGTTCATTTTAGGGATACATCGATTGCAGGTTTCTTGCCGATCACAGATTACTGATTTTTATAAATGTCTGACGTACTGATTCCAATGTTGATCGATACCACTGGCAAAGCCACAGGTCTGCCAGGGTGTGAAGGTGCCACCCAGAGAGGAAGCTGCACACCTGGTAACTACTGACCTGACCCACCATGGGTGATTCTTGACAGACAGCTGGTCGAACTAAACAACCTGTTTTAGAGTGATGGATGGATGATGGATGGATGGATGGATGGACGGATGGACGGATGATGGATGGATGGATGGATGGACGGATGGATGGATGATGGATGGATGGATGATGGATGGATGGATGGATGGACGGATGGATGGATGATGGATGGATGGATGATGGATGGATGACAGATGGAAGGATTTTGGATGGTGCGTTCAGGGACCTCACCTGGCTCTGGATCTCTGACATCTCCTTGGCCAGCATTGTCTCTTGCGTCTCTGGAAGGTGTGAGAACAGGTTCTTACTGATCTCCTTCTGTCCCTCCTCTCTGTACATCACCTGAGGGAATAAACCAATCACAGCTGACCGCAGCACTTTCCACAGCCACACCCACCAGAGACGCCTCACTGCGCTTTTACCTCACTGCAAACGTCTCTCAGGTCCTTGGCCAGCCGTGTCTCAGAGGTCTCCGGTAGATGCTGATACAGAGAGCCGTTCGTCGGCTGTTTGTATCTCACCTACAAACATTTGGCATCATGTCAATCTTCAGCAGAAAGGAGGACGAGCTCAGAGGACGAGCAGACGGGATACCTGACTCTGAAGCTGTGCAACGTCTTTGGCATGTTTAGTCTCCAGAGTTTCAGGAAGCTTTGAGTACAGAGAGCTGGATGCTTCTTTTCTTCCTGCTTCTTTATATTTTACCTAAAACATGAAGGCAGCATCTAAAGGTACAGACACATATTTAAGATCCATCTCTGAACGCTGAATCTTACCTCACTTTGAATTTCTGAAACAGCTTTGGCAAACTGGATTTCACTGGTTTCCGGTAGCTGAGAGTAAACGCTGACAGTCTGGCTCTTCTTTCCACTTTCCTTATATTTGTTCTAAAGATATGCAGACAGACAGGAACATTTCAGCTGCTTGTATCCAGGATCTGCATTTCATTGAAACCTTTGCTTTTTGTCTCCAGACCAGAGCAGCTCTAACTCCTCTATTAATCTCAGTTTACTAATAAATCCAATGAATTTCACATGTGATTCCCGTCTTCACATGTGGGTCACGTTCTCCACATACAATCAAGTATTTTGTTGTCCATGTTTTACATGTTTTATTTAACTTTTGATTAAATATTTGAATGTTATGCTTTTATTTTTTATGCTTTTATCATGTTTTACTTTAAATAAACATACTTTAAATATAAAAAAATTGAATGACTTTTAAAACTAAACACTTAAGCTAATCTGAAATGTGAACCAGTTGTACGTCACAGAAAAATCCTTTACATTTCACATGAGAAAATCAGATGTGACATTGATAACACACTCCTCCATGTGAGGCAGAGTTGACCTCTGACCTGGGGGCGGCGCTCCATCTTTTCTGGGTCAGAACCTCCAGACACCAAAGCATCATTAATAGACTGAGCTTTCACTGAGGCTGGTGATACAGCAGGTTCTTACAGTTTTTTCTTTTCTGTATCTAAACATGTTTGTTTAACACCAGTTTAAAATAATACATCAGTTAAAACGTGTTTTTAGTCCCATTTCCATTTCTGCAGATTGATTTTCCAACAGACAGTAAGTTTGGATCAGATGTGGTGAAAACATTGTTGCAGCACCGCAGCGGTCTGATGAGCCGCACCTCGCTCAGGAGTTCTGTCAGCTCTCGTGCAAACTGGGTCTCAGCAGTGTCAGGAAGCTGGGAGTACAGAGGACACGTCATCTCCTTCCTTCCTTCTTCTGTGTATTTTTTCTGATGGAAGCAAAGATCCAGAGACACAGATTAGAAATGTATTCTACAGAAATGCTTGATGAGTTCATTTGCATGACGATTTATTTCTGTGATTCAAATTTAGTCTTAGAGTCTGGAAACAAAAAAAGGAGGATCTCTCACTTCACTCTGCAGCTCCATCACTTCTTTAGCGTGTTTTGTCTCCAGAGTTTCGGGCAGTTTGGAGTAAAGCGATGTAGACGTCTGCTCCTTCGCCGCCTGCTTGTACTTCACCTGATGCAGAGAAAGCAGCCGTCCTGCTCAGCTGGAGGCTCTAACCATCTACTCGGCAGTGAACTCTTCTAACGTGTTTATCTGGCTCTTAAACTCCTCTGACATCACTGAGCAGATCTATCAGCTGTGGACCAATCAGATCTGAGCATTCCACCCTCACATGTTTGCTTGGGAAATTAATTAATCAAACTTTTTTTTGCCATTTAAAAAAAAACAGATTTAAAGTAAATATCCAGGCAAACTACAGAAAGTATAAACTTATATCTCTCTTTGATCTTATTTATGACTCTAATCTAAAATCCTATTAAATGTATTAAATTATTAAGCCAAAAATAAACTTTGAAACGCATCTTTAATCGTCTAACAGACTTTTTCTCTCCCTCCGGTGAGAGATGACTGACATCAGTGAAACAGTTTTCACCTCACTGTGAGTTTCCGCCATTTCTTTCACAAACTGCGTCTCCAGAGTTTCCGGCAGCACTGAGTACAGAGTGTTTGGAAGATCTTCCATTTCTTTCTTGTACTTCACCTGCAGAGGACAAAAAACAGCAAACATGGAGAAGAGTTGATGGAAAGGAGGAGCTTCAGTGAACGCAGCTGCACCTCGCTCTGCACCTCCGACACCTGCTTGGCCAGATGCATCTCAGGCGTCTCAGGAAGGAGGTGGTACAGTGAGGAGGACGCCTCCTTCTGATGGGCCTCCTTATACTTCACCTGCATCATAGAAAATAATGATAATTAAAGCACAGAACCCTGGATCTTCATAAATAACTAGAAATAACATCTTAAATCAGTTCTGTGCTTTAAAGGTCTGTAAAGTCATGATGTGTTTGAGGAAAGACAGGAACTTAAAACCTTTAATCATAAATGATGCTAAAAACAATGAGCTCATCACTAAAATTAATATGGTTTATTTATTTTATTTGATTAAAATGTATTAAAAGGAAGGTGATGATTCAAGGGTCAGAAAACCTGTGAAGTTTCAGGAAGTAAAACAATCTTTTATTAAAAAAATCATCTAAATGTGGACTGATTACTGTGTCTTCAATTATATTCATGTCTGCAGTTAAAGCCACATCGAACTCTTACAGCCTGATTATGTGGACACTCGCATCCTCATGGCTGATATAAAACAGGCTGCTGTGTGGAGATGTTGGAAAGAAGCTTCTCCTCTGAACAGAAATGTTTATATTTATCTAAATGCTGCCTGAGCTGCAACAGATAAGAAGCTTTTAAACCCGTAAAGAGTGTCGGTTTGTTAAGTCTCCAAACTAACTGGACTCAGAAATCATTTCTCCTGATTGGATGAACATCAATCTTTATTTTATCAGCTTAAATCCAGACACTACTTTTGTCTTAAATTATGTGTTTATCTAGAGTTGCTCCAAATCTTTTTTCCTCCTCATCTGACAAATATCAGCTGCATGTTTAACACATTTCTTCATTTTATAACTGTGCTGTTCTACAAACCTGAACACAAGTGAACAGAAGAAGCTGTACAGGATTACTGACAGCATCTCATCAATGGAATGGATGCTTTATTTATCGTCACCTGAGCAGAATTGAAAGTTATGATCCATGATCATCCACTTATGATCTAATGAGGGAAAAAGTTAAAAAGTCCAAACTAACAGTAGGAGCCTCTGCTGGACTTTCTCTACCGATGAGATTTAACAATTTCACATCCTCAGATGTTTGAAGCAGTTGTCATCATGGGGTTTGCTTTGTCAGCGGATGTTAAAGCATCTTATAACCTGTTGCTCTTTAGCTGTGGGTCAAACGGCGCTTTCTTCACCTGACTCTGGAGCTCGGTCACTTCTTTGGCCCGGTCTGTCTGGAGCGTCTGAGGAAGCGTGGAGAACAAACTGGACGACATCTGCTTCTGAAGGTCCTCTTTGTACTTCAGCTGGAAGGACGACATCTGGGCGGTTAGTAAACAGCCGTGAGTTTTCCTTTCAGCTCTAGTCTGGAACCTGCTGATCGATCCGGATTCAGTGCTTCTTTTTAGAGCCACAGCTGGATGTAAAACTTCATCTTAAAATCACACATCTCAGTATAGAGGCAATAAAAACTATAAAAACAGCATTTGAGCAGGTAAGTAGGAGGATCTGTTTATAGAATGTTTTTGGCCTTAAAATACAAAAACAATATTTCAATTATATTATTCCAGGTGCAATAAATGAAATGATCAATTCTATTGGCAGATAGAAAGAAAAACTTGATGCAATTGAAATAATTGTTTGACTTAAACATGTTAAACATTGTAAGATCTCACAGCAGCAGGTGAGGATTACAGGACAAATCGTGAAACATGGCTGCTGCTGTTTCATAGTGAATAAAGATTCACTTAAAAAGCTGATTTTATTTCTGACCAAACTCAACATTTCTGCAGCGAAACTTGTGGCTGTAACACAGGAATACATGGAGTCCAGGTGTGTCGCTTCTCTGCAGCTACATCTGGATGTAAAAATATCTTCTGTTAGGTTAACAGGTTCACTGTATCCTTTAAACCAGGGGCTCCTAAAGTCAGGCTGGGACCCCCGAGGTGGTCGCAAGACACCAAGTACTCTAAAACAAAATATTAAATGAATCGCTTCAGTTAATAACAAGGAATTAAATCAGGTTTATCCTGCTTACTTTTTTAAGTAAGCAATTAATTGATGTTTGAGCTGAATTATTTTTTTAAAGTGTGGTTTTCATAGGACAAAATATATCAACAAATAAATGATACAAATGAATTTATGACCCATAAAATAAACAGGTATAACATTAATGTATTTATTGACATGATTAAACTGTAATTATGCAATAAATTACAGTTAAATTGTCCCATAAAATAACCAGAAACAGATTTAAAATAATCACTTCATGTGTATGAATGAATGCAGCTTGCAATAACTGGATGTTTATTAAGGGGTCAGCAGTTTGCTGCTTTGTTATTTTTAGGCTCACAGGGTAAAAACTGCCTTCAGGTGTCGAAGTGTTTATGTCTGTTTGTTCTGTGATGGACAGGTGTGTGTGTGTGTGTGTGTGGTACCTGGCTCTGGAGCTGAGAAACCTGCTTGGCATGTCGGGTCTCCAGGGTTTCTGGCATCACAGAGAACAAACTGCTGCCAGCCTCTCGCCTTCCTGACTTCTTGTATTTAGTCTGAGAAACAACGTTCCTGTAAGTTTTCACATCTAAACAGGATCAGTCCATGTTGATTAAGGTTTTTGGCCTTTTATTGCACTTATTTCCCAGAGTTTCCAGGCTTCTGTTCTCACCTCACTCTGCAGCTCAGAGACAGTTTGAGCCAATTTGGTCTCAGTGGTTTCTGGCAGCTGAGAGTAAACGCTCTGAGACAGGATCTTCTTCCCCTCCTCTTTGTACTTGTTCTACAATCACAGGCAGAGATTAATATTTCTAAATGCAGGATGAGCTGCCATGTTTAGAAGCTGTTTCAGCTCTTTAACTTCCGTTTTCCTTCTCCGATTTGTTTGTGACTCTCAGTCAGTTTCATCTTCAAACCCTCATTTTTACACATATATATTTCAATTAATGTTTAATTTTTAACCAAAGACCTTATACTGCACCCTGTGTCCATCGATTGAGGTTCTGATCCTAACGTTTGATAACTTTGATGATATGTAACTGATTAGGGCTAAAACTAAACAGAAAGTTGCTTTAGATCATCGGTTGTCAAAGTGAGCAAAGAACATCCTGCATCTGGAAAACAGCTGGATGCAGACGACTAAAACTGCAGAATCCTAAAATGCTCGACCCTTTTACCTCAGTTTTATGTCCTGCCGACCATCCAGATGTTTTGTTTCTAACTTTTAATCCTGCTTCTCATTGATAACATCCTGCCAGATGTTACATCTGACAGAACAGCAACATTTCAATCCCTGTTTTAATTCATATATTTATTGTAGGATTAGTTTCTGGATCCACTTTTACCTTTTAATTTGCATCAAACAGAACCAGTTTCAGAATCAGTCTGTCAGAAAATGTTGCAGCTTTCTGGATCATTTATTAAAAAACAAACAAAATGCTGACAGACTATTCTTTTACTTTTATACAGAGGTTATTTTCACTGTATGGATCTATAAAGGAAGGAACAGCACACAGATATAAGGAAGATAAAACTCCTGATTCCAGTTTAGACGCCAAACTGGGAAGAAACTAGCTGCTATTGACTCTAGCAGTAAAACTCAAAGACTGCAGCTGCTGGGTCTGAAGTCTGATTTTAGATCCAGTCTAATGATTCTGCATCGCAGCATTTATTGCTCACTGTAATTTAAACTTTAAATATATCAGTAAAGCAGAAGTAGGTTATTACTGTGATGATGTGGTTGAAGGATTCCTGGGATCAGAGTCTGGATCAGACGTCAGTCATCAGGAAATACTTAAACCTTAATGAACATCAGGTTTAAACCATCGACTAACAGTCTATCATCTGATTTAGCTGCATTGTTCTTTCCTCGTACTTCGCTCTGTATCTGGGCGACCTCTCGGGCAAACTGGGTCTCCAGAGTATCAGGAAGCTGGTGGTAAACTGGACACTGCAGATCCTTCTTCACAGCTTCTTTATAAACCAGCTAGGAGACACAAAAAGACCCGATTATTAATCTAAAGCGTGCAGTGATCACAGCTCAGATATTTCATTCACTCCATTAAACCCTCAAAGCCTGGACTGTGATCCTGGTAAAGACAGCATAGCTCCTTCTACCTCGCTTTGCAGCTTTGAGGCCTCCTTGGCGTGTTGCGTCTCCAGAGTTTCCGGCAGGGTGTGGTACAGAGGTGTGGGGGTCTGTTTCTTACTGGCTTCTTTGTATTTTGCCTAAAAGGTAGAAACAGTTAAACTTTACAAATCCTCCACAGAACAGTCTGGACTCCACCCGAGTGTGACTCCAGTCTGATCACACTTAAAAAGAAAATCATCCATCCTCTTTACACCCTTGTCCCTAATGCTGGTGCCTATCTCCAGCTGCGTTTCAGGCGAGAGGTGGGGTAGACCCTGGACAGGTCGCCGGTCTGTCGCAGGG
>JAUZNJ010033680.1:0-13047 GCA_034780135.1 Jordanella pulchra | reverse complement strand
GCACGGAACCAGACACCGAGGTTCTAAGGCACGGGCACCGAACCGGTTCAAGAACCGCAGTTCTTTAGATGGAAAAGGGCCCAAGGTGAACCTGTTTTCAACTGTGAAGAGCTCAGGGCACCAGAGGTTAATTTGCAAATCCTGATGTTCTTTTGCAAATGCCAAGCGTTTTGCACAGTTTTAGGCTGTGAGCACATCCCCCATCTGCTGACATCGGCCTCATACCATCCTCATGGAGCTGGTTTTAACTATTTGTCCAGACACATGCATATTTGTGGCCTGCTAGGGGTCATTTTGCAGGGCACTGGCAGTGCTCCTCCTGCTCCTCCTTCCACTAAGGGAAGGAGGAGCAGCCTCCAAGCCTCCATCGTTTATCTTGGTGTACTGACCTGTCTCCTGCTAGTGCCTCCAGCCTCCGGACACTACACTGACAGACACAGAGAACCTTCTGCTCGTATTGATATGCCATCCTGGAGGAGTTACACTACCTGAGCCCCTTGTATGGGCTGTAGAGGCAGTCTTATGCTACCATGAGTGAAAGCACTACCAACATTCAAAAGTAGCTAAAACATTAGTTGTTTAGCATCTGTACGGAGAGGTGGTCTATGGTCACCACCTTCAGAACCACCAGTGTTTTTTGCTAATCGGCAATAATTTCCACCTGTGGTCGGTTTCGTTTGCGCAGCATCATCTGAAACTATCAATCAGAGTTACCTCCTAAGTCAGGCATGTCCAAAGTCTGTCCTGGAGGGCCGCTGTCCTGCAGCTTTTAGAGGTTTCTCTGCTTCAACTCAGCTGATTCTGATGACTGCAGTTCAGCAAAAGGCTGTTAATCAGCGATCAATGGAAATCAGCTGTGCTGAAACAGGGAAACCTCTAAAACCTGCAGGACAGCAGCCCTCCAGGACCGAGGTTGGACATGCCTGTCCTAAGTGGACAATTTGATTTCACAGAAGTCTGATTTAAGGCAAGTTTTATTGTGTTGTTTACATGTTCCGTTCATTGTTTTGAGCAGTATGTATGTATTTACAGCCTGGAAAAAGAAAAATATTGTACTAAAATATTTCAAAGTATACTTAGGAAGAGTTTTCTCTAACTTTTTCAAGTTTGGAAACGTTGCAAATGATGGATGGAGTGACAGTGTTTGTAGCTGTAAAGATGCTTTAAAGAACTTCTCCAGCTGTTTGTGAGTTGATTTTATCTCAATATTATATCCAGATGTGAATCTAACGCAGTCCCTCTGGGATTTGCTGGACGTTGGTTCAGTGGAGTCATGCTGGAAAACTTTGGAGTACTTTGGAGTACATGCTGGAGTACTTTAGAATCTGTCACTGACAGACTGAATCCAGCGACACAGAGGGCTGGAATCACGGCCCAACTGGTCGGGACCACTTTTAATGAAAGGGGAAACTACTTAATATTGCCAAACTATTACTGATGTTTTCACAGCTTTTGTGTTTCACAGTCACACATTTCAGTGTTTTATTTTGGAATAATATCTGAAAAATACATGTTGGTGAAAATATTCAAATATGCTTATATTTCCCCACAATTCTGATTCACATAAACAAAATCCAGCATAAACTGTTACCTTCTGGAAACATAAAATTTTTGAATAATTGTCTGGGAACCTTTAAGTGAACAGTTTCATCAAGACCAAGGAAGGTCAGGAGGGAAGTTGTGGAGATCAATAACTAGGAAAGCAGCAAAAGGTCTTTTGGTGTTTCTGTTCAGCTGACAGTCTTTCAGCTGAACAGCTAAAAGCAATGAACTCCTAAAGTCAGGCTTTTATGTAAGCGCTGCAAAAAGAAGCCATGGTAGAGAAAGATACGTAGGATACAGCAAGGCGCAGACACGAACAACACATCAACTCTGAACTCACCATCCCCTCCATGATGCAGCAGCACCACGCAGGACAGATGCTGATCTAACCTAGAACATGGTAGCTGGTGGGAAGATAAACTAACAAAGGACCATCCTGAAAAACATGTTGGAAGGTGAAAAAAACAAACAAACCAAAAAGCCCCAGAACTCTGCTTTCCAGAGGGAGAGATCTACAGTGGATGGATTTCATCCTTGAGGAGGGATGGAGAAGAACAGATCTACTGAAATACGCTCCTTTTCAAAGATGAGCCCCATACAGTCTGACTGAGCTTCAACTGTTCAGCAAGAAGGAGGAGAAGAGTTTCTTTTTAATAATACAAACTTGATAAAGTTTAAAAGATGTAACTGAACCAAAGTTTTAGGGATTGGCTTAAAAAATAAACAAACTTAAAACCTCGTTTCATCTTCCTTCCACCTCATGTCATGTAAAGTTAGAAGGTATTGTGAGCTGTGGGCTGTGGGGGGGTAGATTTACATTGAGGGTAATTAAACTCTTTGACTGACAGCGGAGCCAAAAGGCGCAGACGCGCTGTGATTGGTCGGCGCGCGCTTTCCAATCCCCTCTTGTTTCCAGGCGCAGCACATGCAGCTGAAGCTCCTCCAAGTTTGGCAGAAGCCTGAAGCTGAAGCAGGACAGCAGAGCGAGGAGCTCCGCGCGCCCCATCCTCCTACAGTCTGTGGTTCCCGTTCACACACAACCATGAGCTCGGTTCCGGTTCTGCTCTGGAGGATCATCCGGATGCTTTGGACTGTGTCGCTCATGTCTGCGTGCAGCGCATCGGAATACGAGTATCTGAGCTGGAAGGCGGACACGTACAACGCCGGGCCCATCTACGGGAAGACTCCCCAGTGCGTGGCGATCCCCGAGGACCTGCGGCTCTGCCACGGCGTGGGTTACCCTGAGATGCTGCTACCCAACCTGCTGGAGCACGAAACCATGGGGGAGGTGAAGCAGCAGGCTAGCAGCTGGGTGCCGCTGGTGCACAAGCGGTGCCACCCGGGCACGCAGGTCTTCCTCTGCTCGCTCTTTGCGCCCGTGTGCATGGATCGGCCCATCTATCCGTGCCGCAGGCTGTGCGAGGCTGTGCGGGACGGCTGCACCCCGATCATGGAGGCTTTCGGCTACCCGTGGCCAGAGATGCTCACATGTGACAAGTTCCCTGATCATGATGTGTGCATTTTCATGATGCCCAACGCCACCGAGCCCCCGGAGTCTGCAGGTAAGAACCCCAAAACCCGCTGGTTCATGTTTCATCTGCTAAGAAATTTTAATTCAGAACTTCAATGAAGACTGAGGACGGAGTTTAAGAATTAGGATTATTTCTGTAATTACAACAGAACAAGTAGATGAATAAATTCATCTGCTACGTTTGGTTGTTCTGCTGTAAATTAGTCACCAAATCCTTTATTATAAGGATTTATAAGCATTAAAATGACCATTGATCGGTGTCAATAAAAGGGTGAATTATTTACACAACTAGTGTATTTAATAGAGGTTCAGTTTGATTTTTTCTACTGTTACTGTTGTAACATGGTGATTAAATATGAAAATCTGAAAAGTTCTTAAGTTTGAGGTTTAGCTGGGAGAGGAGGAGGCTTGTTTATGGGAAACCCTTCAGTCTGTAAGATCCTAAAAAGTTTCACAAATAACCAGAGGAAAACTTTAACAACTTTATCTTGTTATAGCAACATTAAACCAAGGTAGTGTGTCTGTGTGTAATGTTTCAGTCCACATCTTTTCTCCTGGTTAGATGAGTGTTTGGTTGGTGAAAATAGTGAAAAATGCAGCATTGAAGATACGCTGTGAAAAAAGGTGCGTTTTTATTTAGTTCTGAATGGATGAGGTCTGAAATTGAAGTGCTTCAGCTGTGAATAAGTGAATGGATCTGTTAGTTGAAGGATCTCCAGAAAGTTGGGTAAAATGAAAAGCTACCAGGATGTCAGCGTCAGGACTAAAGTAGAACCTCCAACCCTCCTCTACAAAACCACTGGAACAGTTTTAGTGAACCAACTCCCCATTAAAATGATATCCAGGTGCATCTTCCTAACTGTAACACACAGGATTTTATATCAGTTAAATCAGATGATTTATTTTAATGTCTTCATGTTTATTGTTTATTGCAGCAGTAAAACCAGGTTTGTTTACCAACACAGCAGACATGTTCATCCTGAATGACCTTTGAAAGAAACATGGAGCAACTTCAAAATAACCCAGAATTGATTTTATAGGATCTGTGTATTAAATCAATCAAGGATTTACTCTTTAGAAAAAAAGGAAAGAAAAAACAATGTTAGGTTTTACACTTAAGCTTCTTATCTAATACAAAAAACCCTCTTCCAGTGTGTAAAAGTCAACAGCCTTATAGCTCTTGTAACAGCCTTAAATTGGCTTGAGAATGTTGTTTCAGGGGTAAACGGCTGTTTGCACATGCAAATCCCTGCACAAAGAAACCAAATAGGACCTTTTGGGGAAGAAAATTGAGCTGTGAAAAGCTGAATCTGGTCTCATTTAAGCCCCATCCCCCCCAGCAGCTGAAACTAAAGGTGAATGGTTTATTTTCATTACAATCTGCTACCTAAACACTTCTTTAGTGAGAATGTGAAAGTCCCTGCTGCTGACTTTGAATGATCACAACATATTGAAAGAGAAAAACTCCAGATGGGAATCATTTGCTTGAAGGTGTTTGCAGAGTTTGGAGGAGAATACCGGGAGGAAATCCAGCTGCAAAGGAATAAAAAATAAAAATAGTCGGTATGTGCATCCATTACTTCTGGTGTCTGACAAACACATTTAATCTGATGAGAGATGAAAAGCTGAAAGACACCCGGTCAGATGTGAACGGTAATCCAGACTCCAGGCAGTTTCCAGGAAGTGCTCCCAAGGCCCCAGAGCAGGACGGACTTCCAGGGTAGGAAGCTACCTGCCAGGTCAAAAATGGTGCCGATCCGCTAGAGATCCAAACCTGAAGCAGGTCAGCTGCTATGGCACTTTCACCGCCTGCACACAAGAGATGAGGAAAGCACAACCGACTCATTGATATGAGGCCTTCCGTCATGCTGAGCCTCTGAAGCTGTAAATGGAGCTTTCAGAGATGTTTGAAGCAAACAGGAGCCATAAACGGAGGACTGTGGATCCCAGCAGCAGACACGGCTCACTGTATCTGTGTGGAGTGTTTCCACGTCGCTCAGGGTGTGTTTGCATTTTGGGGGGGGGGGGGTTGGTCAAAGTTTGCATTTGGAGGGTGAGTGGGGGCCACACATGTTCTGTCTCCCCACACACCACCTGCATCATCATTAGCAAAGAGGCTGTCAGTAGATAATGCTGAGGTTGATAAAGAAAGAACTCATTTTGTTGGCTGTTAGCAAATGTTAATAGAGGTCAGCTTCCAGCCCCCCCCCCCACCTGCAGTCTGGTGCTAATGGATTTAATGGGTCCATACCAACTAATGTCCTGCTGACTGGGGAAACAGTCTTTTTTCAAACTCTTTAGCACCTGGGTGCTACTTTCACAAGCTGATGTTAAACACGTATGGAGCAGCTGGCAGCTATTTGCAGGCTGTTGGTCTCTGCCTTACCTGCTGCTATCAGGCTGATCGATCAGGTCAGGTTCTGTTTTAAGGCAAAGCTGCAGCATAAAAAAGGCTAGAAGTGATGAAAAGTTGAACAAAGGGAATGTTTTCAGTATGATAACAATGAAACTGTGGTGGTAAAGTTTTGGCCTCCTGACTGAACTTTTTGGCTAAATGCTTTCTGGCTTCCCTCGTTCTCCATGAACTAGCGTTTCTTGGAACGTCTGTCCTTTCCAGTAAGCTGTAACTGAATATCAGTGCGATTTCTTTCTCTTTTTAACACATCACTGAAATCTGTGGGGTTCCTTTACACACATGAAAAGGTTATTGCTGAGCAGATCTATTTTAAAAGCTGTTTTACTGCTTTTAGTTACAGCTGACTATAAAAACTGAGAACATTCTTCTCCGAGTTCAGCTCTCAGGAAAAGCTGAAGAAACAAGGTTCCTGACATCAGGTGCAGGGAGAGCGACGTTAGATGCGCTGAATCCAACAGAACAAGTTTTAGATTTTTAATTTTTAATTCCACGTGTGACTAATCCTTTGCTGCTCTACATATTTTCCCAGTTTCCTCCTTTGTATTTATATTTTTGTTTTCCTTCATAGGTTCCTCTCCCATCTGTCCTCCATGTGACAATGAAATGAAAACAGATACCATGCTGGAGCACATGTGTGCCAGTGAGTTTGGTAAGCATCCTGCAGACATGCACTGCACCCACCTGCATCCACCTACGACTGGTTCAGTTTAATCCAAAGAATTCTTTGGATCCCTCCTCTGATTACAGGAAATCCTTAACTAGTTCCAACCAAACTTACTAATGCAAGCCTCGTTTCTGATATCCGGCCTCTTAGCTTAGTGTTCGTTCTTGACGTGAACCTCTGAGGCTTCGGTGGAGGACAGAGTCGTTTGACTAATGAATTGGGGTCGTTGAAGTCGTTTAGTGGCGGCGGTAAAGCGGGATGTTTGTTCTGGTGTCTGGGCCGTCTGCTGTTACTTTTAAAGACTCTTACAAACTGCTAGAAGGAAAAACATGAGAAAAAAATGTCCAAAAAAGTCATTTTCAATGAAATCTGAATAGTATTTTGAAGTAATGTGGATTCTTTCGTCATTAGTTTTCCAATTGTGGGTTTTATGACTGTAAATTAAAAAAAAGCTTTGTTAGCTAATAAAAACTAATAGCAAATAAAATGTAAGGCCTGCCAGAGTTACGCTTTTTATTAGAAATTTACAGAAGAGTCCCTGAATCCTTTGGAGTACATGCTGGAGTTTGCTTCTTTTCCAGGACTTTTTTTCTTAAAATGATTTTCTTGTAAAAATTAGTTCAAGTTTCACTTTGCTCAGAAAGAAAAACGTTTCCTGCATTTCAGAACCTTTTTTGATCCAGACATACTGATAAATTAGTTTAGCTGAAAGTTTGGGACAGATCAACTGAAACGAGAAAAACAAAGCAGAGGAAAACATAGAAAGAGCTTCCAAAACTCATCTTAAATCGATTAAATACAACTTTCTTTGGGTTATAATTTCATTAGGGGAATAAAAAGATTTTTGTTGTAAAATCAAGGGAAATATTTTTTCTGGGGAAATCAGTGCAAACAGTTTTATTTCAGTTATAATTAAAATAGTTTACATTCAGATTTAATTCATAAATAATTAATATTCACAACTAATTTATTGGCATTTAAAAAAAAAGACGTTCATGTTTTTGGTTAGAAATAAAGATGCTTAAGACAGAAATCCTCCTTTACATGAAGTAGACCGATAGATAAAGGCCGATTAACTGATTTTAGGGATTTATTAAAAGTCAAACTGAGAACATTTTAGAAAAAATAGAAAACTGAAAGCTTATCTACAAAAAATAAGCATCAGAAAACACCAGTGGAGTAAAAAGCTGGTCAGTAATTAAAAGAAGGTTTTATAGATAAAGTCTCATTTCTATTAATCATTAAAAAAGAAAAAGTAAATAAAACATTTCCTTTCTTTTATTATACAGCTCGTACCTTCGTTAGTTTTGCTTCTGAGGGATGTTTGTGTAAAAAAAGAAAACTCTTTTCATTCATATAAAATGAATAAATCTAAATCTGCCAGCAGTGTTAATAGTGCAGGAAATATCTTAGCAGGTATTAAATACTGACACTACGAGAATAAAGGTGGCTGTTGTTTGAACCGTTGCCTGCGTGTCGGTTATTCTGCGGGGATCAACATCGCTTCCTTCTCATTCCTACACAAGAAAAGCTGCACGTTTGGATTTTCCGTCAGAGTGATTGTTGTCAGAGATGAATGATCCTGTCAGGCTGTAAATCAGGCGACGAGGCTGAAAGAAACAGCCTGAATGTTTGGCTGAGAAACAACGGTTTAATGTTATTATACCAACCAGCACGGTGCAGTTTTCCATGCATGGAAAGGTCGTGTGAAATGGCTGAGCTAGAATCCATCGAACTACAAGTTATCCTTCCACCTCTTATGACATCATTTTTACATGTGCTCGATCTGTGGGGGGGATTTTAAAACCCAATTTATTTTAGTTTAATTCATCCCTCTGCTTTATAGAAACGTTCTGATCGTAGTAAAATTGACAGGAAAAATAAAAACACAGAGGGGCTGAATAAAGATAAACAATTACAACAAATAAAAAAAAATTGTTTTTATTATTATTAAAAGTCACTCCATTAAGGATATTAAAACCTATAATACTTTGTTTACTCCTTTATAGGGTTGAAACAATTAATCAGATAAATCGTGATGAATAATGATCAACTAATTGACTGAGAATAAAGACTGTAAAACATGACATCAGCTGAAAGAAAGATTGACTCAAAGGAGTAGAAAAGCTAAAACTATACAAAAAATCAAAATATATTGCAGTTAAGATGCAGTTTAGCATAAACCGCCCAAACTCTGTTATGATTGAAACCTGAGACCATGGTGGCCATGAACAGTGCAGAGGGAGAACATCCACCATCTCACAAAGTTAAATTAGTGCTTGAAGTGTGACTCACCTCACAGTCTGCTACTGTGCTACAATGCTGTGGATTTATTAGGTTTTTTATTTTTGCCGCTTATGTCTGAAGAACCGTCTTCATGCTGCTTATAGTGGTTAAATGGTGGCTATTGAGGTTTACGTTTGTAATTGTTTCCAATCGTACATGATACACATGCAGCCACATCTGCAGGGATAAATGCAGCTCACTGAGACATACGCCTCCGCATCCAGTCATCCCAACCTCTACAAGCAACTCAGGCAATTTATTTAAAATCTATTTACAGGAACGAGGCTCTTCTTCAACATCTGATCAAAAGTTTAAGACCATAGTTTAAAACAAAACATAGAAAATTTCCACTGAAAAGAAAAATAAAAGCATGAAAAGAGCTCAGTTATGAGTAGCTCTACCACTTTGATCACTTGAAACAGTCGTTAAGGTGTGTCTGATGCCACAGGAGGCCAGAGGGAACGTTGTTAAAGATGACTTCTGGATCTGGTGTCCATCACTCCGCTGTTTAGATCAGGGGAACACAGGATGGTGCTAAAGAGGGGAGTTATTCTCCTGGAAGCCGTCCTTCATCAGGATGGTGATGTACCTGCAGCATGAGGTCCCCACTGCAACATCTCCACACACTCAGCTGCTGGTTACCCCCCTGGACAATTGATGCTCCACTGGGCAACTAATACTTTGCAAATAGCTCATCTGGTGTTGAAGGAGCTGTGGCCTTTGAGGATGCTGTCAGATGGTTACTGGGCTGCAACCAGTACAGGCCTTCAGCTGCAACCAGTACAGGCCTTCAGCTCAGTCCAGCATCGCCTCGTGTCTTAATGGTCAGCCAGTCTGATCCTGCTGCTATCGCTGGTGATGTTTTTTTGGGACTATCAGTAGAATCTATTTGTTCCAACGCCGACAGGATCGATTCAAAATAAGCGTCTTACTGTATCCAACGGCTGCAGTGGTGACGTGTAATGATGCAGCCCAATGATCCTGAAACACGCAGAGTTTTTGGCTTCTCCAGCAGTCGTTCTCCACAGTGACATGGGCTCCAAAGGTTTGCATGTATTTGTCTTTTCTCCCTACAGGTCTGTGAAGCTCCACCAAAGTCCTATTATGACCAAATAATTCATAATAACTTTTTTTGTTTGTTTTTTTCTTTAACATTGTTTTTTTATTTCTAATGAATTAAAGATGTGAATTTAAAGTTTATTTAGGTGTGTCAATTACTAGGAGTATCTCTTTTTAGAATTAAAATGAAAACTAGATCTTTAAGAACTAAAACAAGCTAAAGGTCCACCCTAACGCTGACATGGTAACCTAAACTCCTTACATGTTTTAATAGGGTTTAACAGTTCACACTCACGGATCACAACTCAAAGCATTTTCTTTTCCTTTTGGAAGTTTTGTTAGTTAACTTGTAGAGTTTGTGTAATAATTATTCACTCTAAACCGTTGGATGCTTTTCATGTTGCCAGAGTTTTGCTTGCAGAGTGAATCCAGCTGGTGTGAACACATCCTGAACCTCAAATAGAACTTTATTCATCCTGGTCTCTATTGATCCTGGTCTCTATTGATCCTGGTCTCTATGGATCCTGGTCTCTATTGATCCTGGTCTCTATTGATCCTGGTCTCTATGGATCCTGGTCTCTATCGATCCTGGTCTCTATTGATCCTGGTCTTTACTGACCCTGGTCTTTATCGATCCTGGTCTCTATTGATCCTGGTCTCTATTGATCCTGGTCTCTATCGATCCTGGTCTCTATTGATCCTGGTCTTTACTGTCCCTAGTCTCTATCGATCCTGGTCTCTATCGATCCTGGTCTCTATCGATCCTGGTCTTTACTGATCCAGTTCTGAATGCATCCTATGTTATACTTTTAACTGAACCTCGTATTGGACATCCATGTTGGAAACCAGCTGTTTTCCATTTCAGGCTTGAGGAAAGGAATAGTGAAACGTGTATCTGCACACTGAAATGCTTGTGATAAAGTACAAATATATAAAAATGATTAAGTACAAGCTAGCTACAGCTGTAAGGTTAACTGTTATTCTTAAAGAGCACGGTAGTTTAACTGAACACGTCAGCACCTAGAGGGACTTGAAGTGAACAGTGCACAGAAGACATTTCTAGTTTTTGTTTGCTGGAACTGAAATCCTGGTGTGAACAAACATGGACTGGATGCACATTGGAAACAGACCTTCCATCGGTTCTCAGGAGGAGTTAAGGTCACATTTGTTTGACGAACTGTTCTGGTGTTTATGTGGTGATGATAGGACTCGCCTTTTTTCTGTGTGTGTCCTCATTTGCCAAAAGAAGGGGGGGGTGGATTGTTGGCTTGTTTCATGTCTGTTGAAGACAAATGTTGTTTTGCCCGCATGTCATAAGTCCCCTAACCAGCTGACAAGAGAGGATACACAGGCAGATTTACTGTCAGGCGGAGGATGAGACACTAGCTGACCAAACGGGGAGGGAAACTCTTTCTGGAATGCATCAGATTTTGCCCTGAGCTCAATATGACTTTATTATGACCAAAAAAAGCCTGACTTTAGAAGAACTCTGCTTGTTTCCCTGGTATTAAGGGTTGTTGTTGTTTTTTTCCAGAACAATTAGTTTCTGGTCCAAAAGAAAACTACAACTATAAATATACATGTGGACACCAGTTAGTCTGATGTCCTGAGCAAAAAAAAAAAAAAAAAGAAAGAAAACAAACTGGTGGAAAATGCCTGGCTTTAATCATGAAACACTTTATCCTTCTAACAACAGATAAGACCATCATCCTGATTCCAGTCTGCTGGTTCTAACTTGACTACAACTGGTTGGTGGGTAACGGCATGTTTTCAGGAGCCTGGGTTTTTCTACGTCCAACTTACAGGCGTGCTTGTCTGACTTTGTTTGGGGGAGACCGCAGAAGGAGATATGATAGATAGATAGACAAGATCTGTTGCTTGTCTTCATCGGAACGCTTGGCTGGGAAGCCACAGGGAGGGCTGAGAAATGAATCAGACTCGCACCGGAGTCCTTATTAATGGACGCCGACTAATCGTGAATAAAATATCTGTTTCCTGGCAGTGAGGAAGCATTTTTTGTCCTCTGTAAACCTCATTTACTGGAAGCTGGAAGGAGGTGTTCTCTGCTGAGGTAAATGTTGAGCGTGATGCTGCTGTTCTCTTCTCACTTCTAAGTAGTTACGCAATTTTTTTTCCTGGTACTGTAACACAGATCTAAAGCAGATTGAGGCAGTTTTGGGATTTTTTTTACGTGTTTGATGTGGAGTTTTTGAAGAGTTAACAGGTTTACAGTGATATATTCCCTGACATTTCTGACAAATCTCTCTATAATTTCTGTTAACAGATGTACACCTCATCCCATTTAAAGATCTGCTCTCTCCACAATATATTTCTGTGATTAGGCTTTTATGGGATCTCATTGTCTCGACTCGTTGCTTCTTTCTGCTGATGTGATGAACGCCTTGAAAGCTGTGCACAAGAGGGCTGATGCTTTCAGCTTATGTGATGACTGTTGGCTCTGTCATTACAAACAAGGAGCAGTCCGCACCTTGCTTCAGGAAAGCACAACTAAAAAACGATTTTGACACCAACATCCCTTCCAAAGTTAGCTTCATTGAAATGTAGGGTTATACATTATTTTACGGCTTTAAAACATGAAGTGTTACTAAAAAAGTGGTTGTTGAAACCTTTAGACAAGTTTCACAGCCAGATCTATGGGGGCTGCCATATTTGTGGTTTCCTGCTAAGAATGTCTTGCAGAGAGCTCGCTGTGGGACGCGGGACTTGGAGTGACTAAAGACTAAAGACTCCACCAGCATGAGCTGCCACCTACCTCATGTAAAACTGATTGGAAGTGATTGGATTATCAAGGAGTTTTTCCCTAATGGGATCTGTTTGACCTGCAGGCAGAGGTGTTAGCCTAACTAATTGATACCATCTACTGTTCCTGATTGTTGAATGATTAACTCTGATCTTAAATGACTGAGGTGAGGTGTGTAGTGCTTTACACCGAAATCCCACATCCTCCGTCTCCGTCCCGCTCCGCTCCAGACTGCCTGCGCAAAGCAAAACCTACAGCCTCCGTGGTTCCTCCCGTCCATCTCCGCTCTGAGTTCCCTGAAGCTCGAAGAGAGCATGCGTGATATTATTTGTTAATTCATAGAAGCACGATACGAGATAATGCACGCTTAATTTAATAGGCTTATGATCTAATTAAAACTCGCCACTGGCCTCCAGCACAGCAACAGTTTATGTCCAAACCTTTTCTTTTCTTGTTTAATAAATATATCCAGGATCCCACAAACTTTGTTCTCCATTCTCCTTGATTAACATGACTGTGTAAAGTGCTCCGCTTGACGTGGAGTATGTGGAATCTGGGGGTTAGATGTCGTAAGGTTCTAGACGAGTCATGGATTGACCACTTTCCATAGTTTCTCCCTCCATAGATAACAGCTTTTACTGTGGTCTACTTGAGTTTTAAAGCTTTTGAAATGGTGACATATCTCTAGACTAGATATGAGTGACTTATTTTTAGCTGTAATCAAACCTTTACTGAAGAAACCGTCTCTGGACCCAGATAACTTGGTCAATTATAGACCTATATCTAAT